>DWTU01000462.1:0-17211 GCA_018251515.1 Cecropterus confusis | reverse complement strand
CCTACTTATGCGTTTTTGGGGTTTTGCTGTACGACGCTTCGTTTTCGAGATATAGGTACTCAAAGTCGTAACAATATTTAGTTTAAACGCGAAACATCCTCATGGATTCCCTTTCACCCATAGGAGCGCAAAGGATATGTTGGACTATTACATTACAGCATCGGCCGGCGTTGGTGTTAAGGCCAGCCACGTCCCGAGAGGGAGAGGGTCCTCCTCTCCCGTGGTGTCTCCTATGAGATGTGGGTGCAGATGTTTTGTGGCGAAGGTGCCGATAGTTGGTTAAAAAAAACGGCCAAGTGCGAGTCAGACTTGCACATGAAGGGTTCCGTACCATATATGTATAAAAAAAGCAAAACAAATCATATAGACAGACGGACAGACGGACAGCAGAGTCTTAGTAATGGGGTTCCGTTTTCACTCTTTGTGTACGAAACCGTTATAATTATCTTACCTTTTTTAGGAAAAACACTTATGTGAAAATTTGAAATAACGCACATAAATAACATGTATTTGGCAACTTGAGTACTGTGTTAATAAATCGGAGCTATTAAGTCTTTCGGATTGTAAGTTCAAGAACTTATAATGTTACGTGTCTAATAAAAATAAATTACAATTAATTATAGATACTAAGTAACAGTTATTCACGAAAAATTAATGTTAATGTGTTATCCGGTCAATAAGTCTTTAAATCTCGATTCTGTCGCATAAATAAAATCTACTTCTTCTTAATTAGTACCAATTGATTAAATAAGTCTCTTTAATTAAATAAGCTATAAATTATTATATCATTTTTCTACAAAATTATTTGAATTTAATCTTATGAAAAATGTATGTGACACTACAAAGCTAAATGTTGTATAGTTAATAATGATATTATTAACTATAAATGAGTCAGCTAATGACGTTTTAGAGTAAAGTGAGGTCTGCAGATGTTAAATCATTTATTGATTAATTGGATCCCATTAAGATCATTAACAGCTTTCTGTCATATGCATATACGGTTTATGTTATTCCTAATTAAAATCTTAGCTTTTAGAGACACTCATTAATTTGTTAAATTATTAATGGTACTGCTATTGAATGGCAATATAATAATAAATTATAGATAGAAGGCTTTTATATCTTTGCAATGTTTTGTGGCTTCTTTGTCAAGTAAGTTAGTTAAAAATGTTAGTATAACCGACATGTTTATTCCATACTATAATACTATCAACTGGATTATTTCAGAAATATTAAATATATACTTACGAATCTTAATAAAAGGGAACCCATACTCACTTCTGACTGATTGTCTCTAACGTTTGTGGACATTAGTAATCAACCTTAAATAGTATTGAAGTCCCATCTAATATTGATCACTGCCTTGTAAAAGTATTTTACGTACCACATTCATCAAACCAGAACACAGCAGCGCTTAGAACTGCTATTAATTAATCGTATGGACGTGGTGTCACTGAAGCCAAATTACAAGTGTATATTTCAAACGATTTCAAAATTCTCCATAGTTGAGTTAATACCCCATTACACAAATCACTTTAACATTTAATTGAAAACGGACAAATATCAGGTAATTTGTTAACTCCACTAATTCTTATTAATAGGCTATTAGACACTTTCAGTTAGCATTTGGTTTGATTTATACTTGACCAGTGTACTAAATGTTTACCGAATCATTGCACGCCTCGATTATTGTAATTATTTAGTATGTTAGTGGGCACTACGAAGTAATTACTTGGCAATTACTAAATATAGTACCTATAAAATAATACTTGAATTGAAAACTTTAAACTCCTTCTTACGAATACTGCGTACACGGAGGATTTGGCATCCTCCTTGTAGTTCTGGGATCAGAATCGTAAGAGGCGACTAAAAGGGGGGCTTCTGGGGTTGCGGACGGCAAGAGTGGGAGCTCGAACCGTCCAACCAGGTGACCTGGGAAGGACGGCGGTATGTGTGGTTGCAAACCGTCGTAAAGACCAGACGATGCGATGAGCCCAGCCGCTCACCTAGGTGGAGCCCGATGGGGGAAAGCGCTTAGAGGACTCCGGTTGTGTTTCTTTGGAGATCCCGGAGTCCTCTTCGTAGCGCTGAGGACGGTATCTGAAAGGTTTTAGTGTGGTAAAAATTCCACATAATCTAGCATCGATCTCAAGCCATCAGGTACCTTTTGATTTCCAGATTTCCCCCTCTAAAACAAAAAAAATTAAAAGGAGTTTGGCTCATCAGGAAGATTTGGGTGTAATAGGGGTCAAATATCGATCACTGCAACGGGAAACAAGTAAGATGTAAAACAATATATAGCATTTATATAAGCATTTTAATTTATTTTATATTTTAAAAGTAATGAACGAGCACTCCACTTTTTCGCAAGTGGCCCTAGCCGCACATCGAAATCCGGAATCAACCTCAAGTGTCAGAGTCGGACCACTTTTGAAATGAATTATTTTTAAGAAAATTGTAATAATAACCGCCGTTCAAACTACACTAACAAATAATAATGAAATTTATGTATCTTAAAATTCTGATGTCACACGTAGGCGTTAGCGTATAATAAACCTAAATGAAAAAACACTTAAAACAAACCAACATGACCATTTTAAAATCAAAAAGTTATTAAGTTGGTAACGCCATAACCAAATTTAAAGGCGATCTGATGGCATAATGTAAAAGCTCATGTGAGCTCCATTAACGACTCGGCTTCGTGTAAATTTAACATTTTATTCTCCATATAGAATGAAGAAAAATATTCAGATTACTTCATTAACATTCCCGCACATAAAAACCACGAAATATGTGCTACTTCAAGAAGAAGTAGCGAATCGGCGCCGCTTTTAACATAAATTCTTTATTTAGGAATCGATTTACATTGGAATAACCCATTAAATTCGAATAAAAAGCCGCCAATGCTTTTAAAAAGATCCTTGAATATGACATTATTGTATCAAACTTACAGCTATATTGTGGTTCTGTAACAGACGCAGATAAGATAGGTTCTTTTAATAACACCTTAGGTACATGTATTTGCCGGTACTCATGTATTTATGTTTACATTGGGATATAATATATATATACACCGATAGGTACAGATTTAATGTTTCTTAGAAACAAAAGGTGTAATAAACTTACATAAATGTGAATATAGACAATTTTTGTATAAGTTATTCATTGTAACTACTTAAACTTAGTACGTTAAAGCCACTGACAATCAGTGACATTCTAGAATCCAACATATCCAAGATACAATAAAGATAATACGGCAACATTTTTTATGTGATTATAACATTTTTTTGGCACATAAACACTTACGTTGAAAATTTTCGAGTACAATTCGACCGAGGAGGTATCACTGCAGCAACTTTTTATAGCGAGAAGCAGTTCTTGCATTTCGATGCTGTGTTGTGTGTTGCCAAGTTGGGGGTTTTGCAAAATATAGGGTATTTCAGGGCAAAGATATTAGGGGCCATTTTTAGGGGAGAATCTTTTACAATTATAGACCGATTATTTCGTCTAGCGAGGTTTTTTGTCGTCAAATTGCGGAAACACGAGACCTTCCTTTGAATTTTGCAGCAGATTTTTCGTGTTTAATTTTAGGTAGAAAGTTTTTAAATAGTGTGTGACTCTATTTCGGTGGAAGGTATTTGTCGGGTCACTTTGTTATGATGGAACCTTTTTAATATTTCGGAGACATCTTACCATCGGACTGCATACTTGTTCACTATTTCAATCTCAAATAAAAATACATAAGTAGGTTACTTACATTGTAAACCTTATGTTACATACTAAGTATTTTTCGCAAGAACATAAAGTAAGTTATTTATAGATAGAATATTTATTTTGCATACTACAATCAAAGTAGTGTTGTTTAATTTTATAGGGATATTAAAAGTTAAAAACATGCGTATTCTCAAGTAGATGTTATCATCCAAGTTACTAATGATCAAAGGTACAAGAAAAACCTGCTTGGAAAAAAATAAAATGATTATTTAGCACTTATTTTTCTGCACTTGAAAACATAATGATAGAAATATATGAGGTTTTTTGATCTAATCTCAATTGTAACAAAGAGCTTTCAAACTTTGTACAGAGATACCAATTTTGGAGCTGTAATGTTGAGAAAAATATTGTTTCGTATAATAAATTTAGTTCAAAGGGCATATAATAAATTTAGTTTAAAGGGAAAAAATACTATCTTTGAAAAACCATCTAAAATGGAACCAAAACTCTTGGTATTGCCAGAAATAACGTCGGTACCTATTAATATTTGTTGATTGAACTCAGAAAAACTCTACTTCTGTACCTCGTTCCTATGATTATTAAAAGATCACACCGATTTCAAAATATTAATTCACATTATGTAAACAATCTTCCGAAACAACAACGAGCAGAATACCCATAAATACGTATAAAAAAGCAGGTATATTTTACAGACTATTCAAAAGTTTTTATTAGTAAAATTGTTATACTTTTCCCTAAAAAATATTCTTATTCAATAACTTCCGTGCGATCAAACTTACAAGATTAAACATAATTAAAGACCAATAGCAACTTTACAATCTTACTAATATAATCAATGTAAAAGTTTGTCAGAATGTATGTGTGTTTGTTACTCTTACACGCAAAAAACCTGGTCGAATTTCGCTGAAAGGCGCAAAGATATTTTACCGGTAAAACTGACCGAAGCAGGCGAAACCGCGGGAATATGTTAGTAAAAATTAATAAAATATATTAATTACTCTGAAGTCCAATTTCCCATTGGCATTCACAGTAATTAATTTATATTAGTTATATCTATACATATAATAAATCTCTTTTTATTTTATGGCAAAATTAGCAATAGTCTATTTCGTTGACGTCATCCGCTTTGACTAATGTGTACCCTCCTTAATTGGAATGTTTGTACCGGTGGCGCCTCTATCATTAGTGACATTAATTAGCAAATATCTACATAAACTATACAAATATTCCCAAATGTCTCTTATATGAACGACCGACGCTCTGTCATACCCTTTATTTATCGGCGAGAATACTTTATGAGTAACGTTTTCATGAAAAACGAAACGAAATATACGGTTATTCCCTTAATGTTTATTATTAATATGTTAAATTACTGCCACATGATATATTTGTCCTAAGTCTGAGTATGAGTTTATTTTAAAATAAAGTTTTTGTGTTAAAGCGTAATATAACTAAACTAATTACCATGCATTAATTAATGCATCAAAACTAGGTACTTTAATTCCTTTTAGATTAAGTTTGACGACATCTATCTATTTAAGAATAACTATCCACGGCTTAAAAACTACTCTACTAATTTTCATCGCGACCAGTTAATCTTTCGCATTTATAAAATTGTGTAAGTATATGACTAAACATCAATAGGATAATTATAGTGATGTGGATTGCGATAGCGATCATTAATCAATTATTGATCTTACGTCTTTATCACATTGAATCAAATAACTAAATTAAATACTATTTAATGTGTAGATCAGCGGTCGTCACTCCGCGGCCCATAACCATCTCTTTGCGGCCCGCGGGAGGTTTCCCTGCGGCCCGTGGACCTTTCTGGAATATTTTTTGAAACCGACAAATCCTTACCGATTATTTTTTTTGCCGTCAAATTTTATAGTTGACCGTTTTTTATGGCGTCAAATTTTCTTGGTGGCCGTTTTTTTACGCCATCAAACTTTATTTTCTTGGCAAACGATTCGCTTTTCGCCATTAAAATTAATGATATACTACTTTCGAATCAAACCTTCGAATGCGGACCACTATTACTTCAGGTAGCAATTAGCGGGAGCGAGTTATCAAGATGTTGCCGACTGCTAGCGTATATAGATAAATTAATTACTCTGAAGTCTAATGTGACAAGTTATATATATAAGCAACTGTCTATTTTCCCCATATGAATTAAACGTAAGATTAGAATCCCAGTCAATACATCTACCTTAGTAGGTACATAAGCCTAGCTACGTAAGATATCACGCTAAGTTGCCAACTATTGTCCTAAACAGATCGATGGTCTGACTGTGACATATCCGTTAGTTGCGGGGAGAAATGAGAATCTAGCGTTACTTATAGTTCAATATAACTAGCTGTAGTGATTGTGCTGCGCTACGGGACATAAAACTAGCCTAAAATTTGATCAGTTAAATAAGTTACATCTATGCAAAATCTCATGTAAATTGGACCACAGGTTCTTGCGGGATTAAGTAACAAACAGACACTCACCATCTCATTTTTGAATGTATAGACAAACATTCTTTGTTTAATATATATGACATGAATTGTGTAATATAAATATATATTTTAAACGTGCTAGAGCTTGTGTATGATCGGAGTGGTACCACCCTTTATTAGAAACTCGAATTGACGACCCACGTGGTGAAGCGGTCACCATACCGGTGTGACACGCAGTGGGTTCGATCCCCGGCCATACAGACATCTGAATGATGACTTTAGATTTCTGTTCTGGGCCTGAGTGTTTGTGTATTCGTGTTCTACTGTGGGGCTATGAGTGTAGAAAGCGTTTATGTTTACGTTTACGAAGCAATTCTTGCGTTTCGTTGGAAAGGTGTGGATTCCAACTGATTTACATTTAAGGCGAACATTTTTACTCAAGGCGATGTCAGTCTTCAGATCCTCTTTTAAAGAGCCGGATACAGATGTTTATGGGCAGTAGTGACTTACCATCAGTACTAAAAAAAGTAAATTGTAATATGTCTTTATAGAGTGTTCAAATTTTAACCCCAAGAAGGTAAAATAAGGCTAGCTGAATAATTGTAGATTTTAGGCTTCAGGTCTTCGTCTTTAAACAGTCGGTTACAGATGCTCATGGGCAGCAGTAACTTACCATTACCATACCATACAATACCATACCATACCATACAATACCATTCCATACAATACCATACCATTCCATTATTAGGTACAAAAAAACCTAAATTGTAATATGTCTGTAAAAAGTGTTCGAATTTTAACTGCGTAAAAGGTAAAATGAATCAAGCTTAATAGTCCTCATCGCTTTAGATAGCGCCCACAGTCATATATAGCTTGGGCGCCACATGTTATAAATGGAAATTGTCACTTTTCACCATCTGACTTCGCAATGGAGCTGAGCACCGTATCAGCATCACACATCGGGACTACACAATGCAAGATGTGATCAAGTGTGGCTCCCATCCACCCGTTACGGTCATGTTCTACTGTGCTCAGTGTAAACGAGTATAAGTCTGATTTTTGCCGAATTGATTTTCTATACCGAAATTGTTAGTAAAGCGGATATCTATCGATAGAACTTTGTCTTCTGAGTGTTTTATTAAGGCGAGTTCTATCGATACATCATCGCTTTAGAAAAATGGAGATTTAATGATAGATATCTATTTTTAACTGATTACGTCAAAGGGAGGGGTTTCTTCAATCTTGGTTTTTATAAAAGTTTTCCTAAAACGAGATCTTTCGATAGGTAAATCTTCGTTTTAGGAAAAATTGATATCTGTTGATAGATTTCCAGTTTTCTAACAATTATAGTATAGGAAGTGAATTTGGCAAAAGTTAGACATACACTCGTTTTCACTAGGAGCACACTATTGTGTTCGGCATGTCGTCGATGGCGACTAGCCGACGCCCCATAAAACACTCTGTGGTGCCTAATTGGAGTTATGACTGCTTCGGCGTTTGTTATTTATGTTGACAACATTAACCCGTGACCCCTGTAACAGATTTCTGCGAATGCTATCGTGGCATCAATACGGTTGAAAAGACGCATTTAGACATGTCGGGCTGCTTAATGTTATGTTACACAATACTAGAAATCAGATGTTATGGAGGTCTGAACCGTGACCGAAACTATCGGATACCCGATATATTTTGATCTGTAACTGTAGCATAGGTTAATTTCGGTATGTTTTGAGATACGTTTAATTAAGTATTCGTAAATAGTATTCGTAAATAACACTTAAAGCTGCTTAGGTAGCTATAATAGTGATATGACTGGTTTTAATAGCAAATGATGACATAGAAATAAAACCAAATTATTAACTATTTGTATTTTACGTTTAAAGTTCCTTGAAAATATAATACCCGCAACCGGAACTATCCGATACTAACAGATAATCTGAAATAATTACATATCAGTAACCATATCCGAAAGCGGTACAACATTATTCCTATATCCCTATCCGAAACCCAAAAGATCCGAAATTTTATATACATACCATCCCTGCTAAAAATGTTAGGTATAATATTGAATAGATGGTAGCTATTGCACATTGTACTTGTGGGCAGCATAACCTAAACTTAGACAGCAAAATATATTTACAAGAAAGAATATAATTTTCCTGATAAAAAAATAGTCTCGTAGAAAATATTTAAGAATACAAATTCCGGCAAATTGCTGATATAGGTGCACATACAGAAACTATTGTTAATTGTGTGAAGGGATCCAAAAAAAATAATTTATCAACCAATATTTCATACAGCCCTATTCATACTGCGAAATAAAAATGTTTATTAAAATAACCCGACATGCCGTTTCCCGTATAAGTTCTGCTCCTCATAATCATTTACAACGCAGGTGGTTGGACGGGACACAGTGCTGGCGCTCGCGGGGTCGCGCGAGCTCCGCTGCGGTCGCCGGCTAGTGTCCGGTTTGTTCGCGCGTCCGAGATTGCCTCTAGGCTATTCGTATGTGACAACGGTGCCTCGTGGCGCCTGTCGTCTCAACGTATCCGAGATCGTTTCCAGCGATAACTACATCGGTGAGTACTCTAGCGATACGATAGCAGAAAACGATGACCGGCCATGTTTATGACAGAGAAAAAGATTCGAGACTATTCGCAATGACAAATCTAGATAGTGCAGACGTATCTGTGATAAAAGCTCACTGAGCACATGCCGTTTATGAACGAGATAAAAGATGTAAGATTCTGAATGACAAAGTGAGATTGTTAAAAGATATTGAAGTTATTGAGCACTTAAGCGAATCAATATTTCATGTGAAGGTAAATGTGCAAGTAAGAATGTATCAAATAAAAATTATGATGATTCATAAGTTTTTAAAAGGAATGACAAAGTTAAAAACATCTTTCAATAATATTAAAGAAAGTAAAGAACATCCTAAACGATAATTAATTTACTAAGTTGCGAATTGATATACTGATCACTATTAATACACCAGCCTTTAATAGTCCGATAAGGTAATTGCATTTGCTAAGTGCAAAAACCAAACACTTATGCCAACACGTGGGCAACACATTCAGTGGCATTTTATGTATTGATTCAGAATAAGATACTTTGATTTCAATGACTCCATTACGCATTTTAATATCAAGGAAATATTTAAAACATCCGTTGTTATTTTTATAGCACTTACCATTTAGAATTACTCATCTAATGCACCGCGTAGAGTTCTTTAACGCATTATCTTTGCTATTGAGCGATGGTTCCAATCATGGACAATGGCTTGCCATTTTACTAGACCTCATTCATTAATTCACGGTACTGAATGGTCCTTTGATGAAGGCAAATGGGCCGCAAACATGAGGATGGTCATCTACTTATCAATCAGTATTGTTGATAGGATTGATCGTAAATCATTTGCGTCCCCGACAATGGCGACGCCCACGTTCTTCTGGACAAATATGAATAGATAAGTTCACCTCGCCTTTATCATGCAAATCAATTTTGGGCAGTCACTGCATTGATACTATGTTTCGACCAATTTGAGTCATTATTTACAGTAACTCTTTTGTGATGCCAATGTTTGCTGCTATTAACCTTGATCCACCAATTACCCTACAATGTAAAGTGTCAATATATCATCTTAAGCTTCAAGTCGGCCATCTGTCGTTTGATATTGCATGCGTTAAATATGTAATTTAATCTCAAATTGCTTTTTATTCAGCCTTGAAGATATCAAATGGGTCATACATAATGAATGGAGAATTTGCTGTTAGTGCACCAGGGACTTATGAAGCTGGAGGGGCGCGGTTTGTTTATACGCGAGCAGCTGGGCTGGACTCTGTGTTTACTTTGGGGCCAATCCATCATTCCATTGACATAATGGTATGATTTTACTTGAAACAATTTACCTTTATACAAAACTGATAGACAGTTCCAGTATACGTGAAAACTTATTTTCAGATACTTTACACACAGCCGAATCCAAGCATAAAATATGAGTACTTCACCGAATCGTTACCAGGAGAAATTGACGCTGAGACAGCAACAAAGTCAAATTTGGATATATCAACTGTGCCCACAAAACATATAAGAAGGCATCATGGTTTTGATCCCCATCCTCGATTGAGCCCTAATATTCCAAGGCATCCTGATCTTGTAGGACTGTCAAGAGAGCTTAGTAGCTCTGAAAACAGTGTTGAAGAAAATGTAGTTGGCACGAGAAAGTTTGTTTGGAAAATATTGACATATACTCAATGTACACGAACGTGTGGTGGCGGCATTCAGGTAAGAAAAATAAAGTAACTTTGTTATTAATTTGAGAAAGACGTGTCAATCAAAAGGGATTATTTTAGGTAGGCAAATATCGCTGTGTGGAGACCAGTGTAAATGGTTCAGATAGAGAAATATCACCAGTACATTGCTCGGGTTCAGCTCCTGCTGGACGAAGACGACGTTGTGGCAGTACTCCTTGCGCACCAAGATGGAGAGCAGCTGCCTGGTCAACATGTCCAAAATGTGGGCCTGCTACAAGAAGTAGAATTGTTGGGTGTGTCCAAGATCATTCTAGAGGAATAATAAAGGTATAATTAAACCGAAAAAATCTGAATAATATCTAAAAATGTATTGAACTAAAGAGGTAATCCTGTTTTGTTGCTGTAGATTAGTGATCAGAAATGCCCGGATCCAAAGCCACCAACGACAGAATCATGCAATATACCTAATTGTCCCACAAATTCAGGAGAAGTGAGGCAGGTAGAATCGAAACGTCATCGACCCCGGGACCGCATAGATACATTTCGTGAAGGACCAGTTTATACAATATCAGTCAATAGCTCGGATTATGATATTGGTCCAGAGTACAGTTTTAGCGCAGCTGCCGGGTTTCTTTACACGGACTGGTCTGAGGTAAGTTTTATAAATACTATTCATTTGCATTGAAAAAAATATTTTTTTTTTTTACGATTATATACTTTGCTGAAAATAATTTAAAATAATAATAAAATTATAATACTTTTATGGATTCCAAATTTGTATTCATATATATATAATTTGTATAATCGTTTTTGTAATTATACTATCTAACGGGTACTAACAATATGCGGTTTTTAATTTCTTATTTTTTAATTTTTTTTGGTTTTTAATTTCTATTCAGCTGGGTTGAAATAAATGCAATAATAAACCGCATATAATGAGTATCTAAACGTGTTAAAACGGCTCAATTTCGCGATAATTTATTGGTTTAAAATCAGCATTTATAAATGTGTAAATTACACTAACATTTCTGATAATGTGTACAGTAACGTAGTTCACAGTTTAATAGATCTGGTTGTCAAGTTAATTAAGCTCGTAGGTTATAAGTGTTTCGCTTGGAAATTTAATTTGCATTTAATATTTATATTACTGCATCTAAACAGAATTTACGAGATGCGCGTGAAAGATATTTCCTCAATTAATAGCATTATGTCGAGTGATGTTTTATTAATGTTTATTGAAATAATACTCAATAAATCTTATTTATGGAAAATGCGGTAGGTGACGTATATAGGAAATTATACAAATCAGGTAGTTTTGAAAATTCTTTAGCGTTATTGATTATGCAAGCAATTGGTTTAAATAAATATTCCTGATAAATTTCTTGTTAAAGATATTCTTAGGTTAGTTTAATGTAACCATTTGTATGTTGAGCGGTCATATTGAAACATATCTAAACATTTGAAATTAAATTGGTGTTATTAGATTACGTTACACCTTTTATCCACATTTTTTAATAAGTATGCAGTCAGTCTGAAAGTAAGCAGCCATTGTCGCTTACGGATTGATGTAATCTAACCTACCGTTGCTATCATTGAGCATGCCACACCCTTTAAATCAGAACACAGCAGTGCTTAACAGTGCTGTTATAAGGCAGAAATTGGTGCGGCGGTGGTCTCCTGAGTTGAGCCGCAAAGAGTTCTACCACATTTAAACACAAGTTAGCGCCTTGTTTTCATGTCGACTATATTATAAATATACTTTTTCATAGCTTTACCCTTCTATATATGATGTCACGAACAGTACACCAAATTCTACAATTCTTCTTGCCTACAAAAATGTTTCTTAAACTACTACATTTTTTTTGTATGAATTCCCCTTGTACAATTGTGTTTGTTACCTTTATTATAAGAGAATAATTTTAGATAACCAGTTTTATTTTTATTTTAAATCAGCATTTTATGAACTCAAACAAATTATTATTACGCCTTGATTTCGAATTATTGATTAAGGTTAACTTATGTTTGATTCTGTTATTTCGAACTCGTTTTTTACATGCAGTGTGTCGGATGGTGTGTTGGTGGTGGCGTGCAGACTAGGAGTGTGCGTTGCGCTGATCCATCGGGTTGTGGACCAATGAAGACTCCTGAAGGGTCCCGTGGATGTACTCCTACTGTTTCTTGCGAGCCTCACAATGGCCAATGGTTTACTGGTATTTCCATTTAAGATCTATCCCATAAAAAACATAAATGTGAAAAAAAGCCAAGTTCATTACTGTCTACTTAGCCTACAAAAGAATTGATATCTAAATAGGTACCAATTTCTGTATATTATTCTGAAATTTTAAAGGCCAAGAATACATAAAGTATTTAAATGATATAAAAATTCAATTTCTCGTATTGCTACTACTTAATAATTTAATTCTGTAAAATTTAACAAATAACTTTTTTACACAAATCATTTATTTAATTTAGAATATAATCCAACTTTAAAATTTCACTTGGCTAGTTCTTACGTATATCAAACCTGTACGTCTTTATGTATTTGTCCAATTAACTTATCTTCCTTAGTTTATACACTAGTTATTGTATTTATATATAAAATTGGGTTTATTAGCAAAAACTTCTTCTTGAGTTGGAATCTTTGAGATCAATCACAGTTTGATCATTGACAATACTTTTATGTTTGCTTGTCTACAATCTTAACACATCAGAAAATAATGACGTAGTAGCAGTATTATATTACTAATACGTTTATTTTTGTGAGAAATACCAATTAACCATAAAAAGTATTTACAAGACAATGAGTTACAAGAGACTTACAAGATTTACAAGAGACTGACTAAGAGATGAGTGTAGAAAGCCTTTATGTTCAAGTTTAAGATACGAATCTATAACTTTGATTCTTTGCGTGGAATTTAGGAGAATGGTCTCCGTGTTCATCCGAATGTGGTGGCAAGCAAGTTCGTGGAGTGCTCTGCATAGGAGGTAGTGGTCGTCATCTCCGGGACTCTGCCTGCAAGGGCACCAAGCCACAGAACGAGAGGGCTTGTGGAGGAGACTGTCCTCCCACGTGGTTCTATAGTGACTGGGGGCAGGTGAGATTATCAGTACTTATAAATTGTGCATGGAGAGTTTTATAGAAATTTAATACAATTGCTAAATTGGCAACCAATAAAGAAACCCCAGCATTTCTTGCAAATTAAACATATATTCTGTATATGTTAATACAATAATTTACTGTGAAGTCATCGGGTCGTGTTGTATCTCATCGTTTTAGGAACTTAAGAATTAGATGTAGATTTTCTTCACAAGTATGACATTGGGTATAATTAGTTCAATTAACACCCAATTATATTACGGGCAGTTTTTATTGTATTGTATGGTAAACTTATTTCGCTGCTTGAATAATAACACGACACAGAAACGCTGATTTTACAGGAAAGCTAGGTGAAAATTTAACAGTTACTGTTGTTTATACTGTGGCCATTACGATGGTGTAGTTGGGGCGCCTAGTTTGCAGTTAAGGCCTATTTTGGATTATCCTTTATATTACATTGTATTAAGTTAGAAATCTATTAGAATTTTTTTGCTTCTAACATTTTCTTGTTAAGTTTGTAATTCCGATGGTTTACTATGAACTACAAATTATTCATTTAAGTGTTATTTTAATAAATAAAATTTCTTGAAATACTCTCATAGCTTTCATTTCCAGAAAAATCCAGGAGTATTTTTGTAGTTAAAAAAACATCGAGCCTAACAATATTGAATCTTAATACGTAACTGTATCTTATTTTTATCTTGTAAAGTAATGTTATCTATCCGTTTCCCAGTGCACAAGCAACTGCTCTATCAAAGCGGGCGTGCAGCGACGGTCGGTGGTGTGTGCGCGGGGCGTCAGTGACGCGGCGCGCGAAAGCGACTGTCCTGCGTCACGACCGCCCGCGCAACGCTCTTGTACCCCTGATTGTGAAGAGTATGTGATACAAACACCGGAGTTAGATTCAGGTATTATAATTTACGTATTATTTATTACAGCAAGATGTGTGAACAACGACGATAGTGTGTACACGGAGCGGTATTGACGTGGCGGGCTAGAGTGATGGTTCTTGTACCTCTGTGACAAGTATGTGATTCCAATACCGGAGTGAGATTCAGATATGATTTATAAACAATTATTAGATCGTAACTAGCAGCGACGGTGGGAACGTACACGGTGCGGTAGTGACGCGTGTGACGAGCATTGAAGTCAATTATTTTTGGTACATTAGATATTTAAAGTGATTTTATATACACCTTTATTTGGTTTAGTCGACATTGGACAGATTGGACAGCAATGTAGAATCTGTCCAGTATAGAATTTATCCTAAGTAGCATCTGTCTATACTAGACTATGATGTCCAAAGTAGCATCTGTCCAATGACGACTAAACCCTTTATTCTGAAAGTAATTTTATTTTCGGTTGTTTTCACTTTTTTGCAATATTCGTAGTGATAGTGAAGCATTATTAATATATACTAAAACATAACAATTTTCTTATTATGATGTCTATAGTTACCATGTAATGAGATGTTAGATTTAGTAGTAGATGTAGACTTTATTGATCCAAAAGATCTATAAAGTGTATTCCCTTATTCTAATGAATAGACTTTGAGTTAACCGTAGATAATCGCTTGTGTTTAGTTTGAAAATGACTCTATTTTGAGGTGGTACAGTAAAAGTCAGCAGTATATAATATGTAGTACATAATACATATTATATGCTGCTGACTTTTAAATTGTAACGTTTAGTATCATTTCAGTAAATTCTTTAACTTTAAATGTAGTTAGTCCGTTTAACTCATTTAAACATAATTATTAAGGCTATCATTGATTTGTATTCACTTTCACTGTGGTAAATTGAACAACAATGGAGACGATAATAAACATACTTCCACTGTAAACATTTATATGTTATGTTACAGAAACTCAAAAGGATTCAATTGAAAGCGTCAGGCAAGATGAAAGGCCTGTGAAAGTGTACGGCGAAAGAAGAGATTGCGAGGACAAACTTACAAACTGCATGTTAGCGGTTCAAGCGCGACTCTGCCATTATAAATACTACACGCAAAATTGCTGCCACTCGTGTAGGCTGCCCTAAAATGTGTGAATGTTCATGATGACCCGTAAAATCTGTTCACGTACGATTTATATTGTAAAATTCAACAGCAGCTTATAAACTATTTTTTGCATACATTTTCTAAAGTTCATACAATACGCGTAAAACTTAATAGCGTGGATTTTTCTGTCAAAAGTTTTTCAGTTTTTCAGTTTCATGGGACAATTCCTATAAATTATATATTCTTACGTTTTTGTTTGAATTTTGATGAATATCCAAATTCTGAAAGGTCTTAATAAAACATCAACAATATGAACTTTTGATTTTTAACATTGTTTAATCAATTTTCTTTGTACGTGAACAAAATTGACGATCCTACAAATATACGAAACGAACATAAATATTATATTGTCTAGCGACGGTACATTAAACAAGGAATAGGTACGAGCCTTTACGCGTAGAGATATTTTTTTCATGATGTGGCTCATCTTGATTGTATGCTTTAACTAATGTCTTAAAGGAGATACGTACATAGTGTACATATAGGATTGCCGCCTATCTTTTCAGATATTATAATATATTGGCTATACAATGCCGCCAAATCTAAATATCCCATCACTTCCGTTGAGGGGCTATTGAAACACGTTTGTTACACACGAAACAGCTTATGTTCAATTTTATTTTTATGTAAGATCATGCGAAATAAATTATTTTCACGTATTTTATTCTCATAAAGTATAAGGTACAATTAGTCCAAATAAAGTACAATACTTTGTTGAAAAGTACGCATGGCAATCCTATATACGTACGCTCATAAAGGTAGTAAAGTTAGTTGCGACATTATAATATAATGCTTCTAGATATATGAACTCAGACAACATAAAAGGCTTAGACCGAAATGTTGGTATCCCTGTCATTTGGTATCTGTAGACCAATATAATGCTTACGAGCACATACATTGTAGTGAAAGCAGTGCTCTTAGTGTGAGTTTATTGCATTTTCTCAAAACAATCTGTGTTAACGTTTTCGCTTATCAATTCAAAGTATATTGCAAAGTATGGCCGAAAACCGAAGTAAACATGCATTATGTATTGAAATGCATGCACAATAAGGTAAACAATAATTGATTTGAGAAAACGTGATTAACTCATACTACGGCAGTTTTCGAGGGGTAATTTATTTGCGGTTTGAATTAGTACGTACATACATACGTAACGAAATATTTCAGTCAGTTTGATTAGTCGTATCATACAATCATATTATATATTTCGAAATACATTTTGATTTTGTAGTAAGACATCTGAACAAATAGTATTAACAATTATGTATGTTTTGGTGTGATATTTAAATATAATTAACTATAATTATAAAACTTAAGATTTAAGGTTACAATATAACTTATATACTTATTAGTATATGCTTTAAAATGTAACAATATAATTCGTATTTGTTGATAAAACTTTAACTAATTAAGCTATATTTTGTACTGATAAGTAATTTAATGTAAATATATGACAAGAAATAAATGGTACAGAAATATTTAAAAAATATTTTATTTAACACTTAACTTTATATCGCTTACTACACAATAGTATTTTCCCAGAATGATTTTGGCAAATCACTACCGTGCTTTTCTATTAAATAAAAAACTCATGCCGACGCTAATGAAGTATATCTATAT
>DWTU01000461.1:0-17220 GCA_018251515.1 Cecropterus confusis | reverse complement strand
CGGGCTACCGCTGGATTAAGATGGCGCAGGACCGGTCGGAGTGGCGCAGATTAGGGGAGTCCTATGTCCAGCAGTGGACTTTTAAGGGCTGATGGATGGATGAAGGTGGTTTGATGATGAACACTAGATTTTAATTCAATTGAGAGGCAGAGGCTTAGTGTGTCACGAGCTATTGGCCCCAATATTGGTTTTGATCATACATATATCTAATCAAGAACTTGACAATTCTATCTCTTATTTGAGATTCACAAGAATTATGTTTTTAAGCTAATTTTTCATGATTTACAAATGGACTTCCTAGGCCAATAAGTAAAAGCAAATATGCAGTTTACTTACTTGTCTTTCTTTTTATCAACCTTCTTCAAAATCATACCACATTCTGACAAACAAACATCCACAGCTTGATAGAAGGAATCCATGTTTTGTTCTGATAATGTTGCATTTAATGCCCGTAGAGGTTTCGCATATTCTTCAGTTAGGTCATTTATGATTTTATTTCTTTGTTCAACAGATAGCACATCTACTTGTACAGACACATTACATTGGCTAGCTGCATATTTACAAAATTCAGCCAATACATCACCTCCAAATGTCTTTAAAAGATATTTGATGAAATTTGGTTGTACTTCACTGGGAAAACTCTTCAAACCTTTTTCATATAATTTTATATCATTCACCAACACATTCACATGATCTTGTGCTGAAGAATGTGTTTGCTTCCTGTTCTGACTTGCGTCTTGCAATTGTTTGTCAACAATGTCTTTTGCTATAATCAAAGCAGCTTGATTTAGAGATCTGTAAAAAAATAATCAAAATGAACACCATCTTATAGATGCGAAAGTGTGTAAGGAAGTATGTATGTTACTGTTTCATGCAAAAACTACTAGTTGGATATCGCTGAAATTTGGCCCACAGGTAGTTTACAACCTGGATTGACACATAGGATACTTATAACCTTGATAAACGTGACCGAAGCAGCGGGAGCCAAGGAAGTAATCTAGTTATAAATAGTAGTAATGAATTTTACTTATTTAAATCCTTAAACGCTTTCTACGCTCATAAACCCACACTAGGATCTTCTCGTGTGGATTTTCTCCTGTCATGGATGCCATGGACACACAAGACGAATACAAACACACCCAGACCCAGAACAGAAATCTAAACTCATCATTCAGATATCTGCCTGGGATCGAGCCTGGGACCCACTGCATGTCAGACCGGTATGGTGACCGCTCCACCACATGAGTCATCATTTATATATTTATCATTTAAAAGTTACAGAAAATTTACAGCCCTAATGATGATGCCTCCAATGGCAGAATAGCACCATAAGATAAAACAACAAACCTATTTGTGTATGTCTAGTTAATATTCCAAGGTTGCAGAGATTGTTAAACTTACCTTTACATCTACAAATGCTACTTTGCTTCTTTAAGTAAAACAAAATAGTGATGGATTTCCGTTTTGCATTTAATATGCAAGAACCATAGATTACAAAGACCAACTTGTGCCTTTACAAATTCTAATGATGAGTATAAAAATAGTATTTCATATGCAAAAAGGTTAGTATCACAACAGAACATTTTATAGTAGGTGGCTGTTTGCATATTACATTTTATGCGAGAAATGATTGTTCATAAATATGTAAAATTAGTAATCAACAAAAATTACATACCCTTGAAGGTATTCAGCAATTGTAGTTTGTAAATCTTCAAGGCCTTCATTTTCCAAAGTATCTTTTATAATATTTTCAATATCCTCAACTGTGACAATTTCCAAATTAGAGTCTTGTTTTTTGTGCACATTGGATGCTTCATCAGAATCTGAATCATTGGCAACTTGCTTGGACCTCGGATGTTTCTTTACAGCTTTGGTCTTAGTTTCTCGCCCTTGAGTACCACCGCCGCCTTTACCGGAGGCTGCTTTTCTCCTCCGCTCTTCCCGCCTCTCAGCTTTATGATCAACATGAGCACTCATAGCTTCGTTTTTAACAAGTTGCTTTTCGACACAAAACTGTTGGTATTTACCAGATTTCACAACTGCTTCAGCTTTTTTCTTTACAACTGGCATACAGGATTGTTTTAACTCCTCAATATAGTGGTTGCTGAAAACTGTAATGAAACATTAAGTTAGTCTTGATTTAATTTATGTAATATGTACAGATTAATATAATATATCACAGTGACCAAATTAAAATTATTGGAGTATTGATTTTCATACAATTTTGTTATTTGACGACACGTGTGGCAGAGCGGTCACCATGCCCATCTGATGTGCAGTGGGTTTCGGGTTCGAATTCTGGCCTCAAAGAATTGTTTTCTGAATTATGAGTTTAGATTGCTGTTCTGGCTGTGGGTGTGTGTGTGTTCATCTTTGTGTATGTCCATGGCACTCACGACACAAGAGATATTCCTAGTGTGGAGCTAAGTGTAGAAAGTGTTTTTCTTATACAACAAAACACAAATTTTCCATTACGTCCTTCTTTTTCACTGTACGATATATATACATGAATATGTGTCTTAGTACTGACCTGTATTTTCAAAAAGAATTATAGATTTAGAATTGTTTTTCAAAAGTGCATCAAGCATATTTTGAATGTCAACATCTGACAACACTGAAGGTAATGAGTTCACAACATCTAAGTAGCTCTTAGACGCAATACACTCTTCCAAAGCTGTCTCCAACTGCTGCTTAATTTGTGCACCAATAACACAACTGCTAAGGAAAGTCAAGTCTTCATTTGGCAGAACTCTCTTAACATAGCCCTTGGGATCAGACAACCCTAAACGTGACAAGGCATCATATTCCAGGTAGTTATTTTGCTTGTAGAAACTCATAACCCATTCACTTTGAGATTTAGTGTAACATGATGGCACATACAGGGCTCCTGATTGGCGCCCTGTGAGCACCCCAGGTGCATTCAATTGATCAAACAGAGACAGAAATAGTCTTTCAGCTAAATTACAGTGAGAAATTATGACGCTAATGGGAGTAGGTTTTAACAGTCCCATGAGAGCTCCGCGTATCTTAGCTTTTGTTCTCATAATATATTCTTCTGTATAGAAAATCCGAGGCTCTGAAGGGTCTTGTTTTGCAATAATAATTTTGTCCAAATACTTCTCCAATACACTATGTTGTAGAAGTTCTGCAGGCAAATCATACTGCAAGGTTAGTTCTCCAACTGAAATCTGCCCTTGCAGTTGCAGTTTCTCATTTATTTCTCTGGCTATTTTCTCTAGATAGTAGTGAGCTATCAGATATCCAGAAACCAACTGTATGTCCTTTGCTTTTGTTATTTCTGAAATATTTGCATTGATTTGATTTAAATCTACATTTAGCTCTTTTGCCAGATCAACGGTGTTCACACGACCTCCTCTTACATATAATTCATCTTTTATTTCCCTCACAAGCTGCTGAGGGGTCAAATATTCTTTTCCATCAGTAGTAAAAATCACATCTATTAATTTGAGTTCAATGAGCTTGGTGACAATTTCAACACAATTTCTTTCTGATAATCTAAAATGTAAAAAAGTTAATAAATCAATTAGAAACGATTGAATGGTCTGTAAGTTAAAAAGACACTACATTACAGAATCATTAGTCTTTATTCCAAAAGTGCATTCATTTCACTTAAAAAAAAAGTTACAGAAAGAACACATGTATCATATGAATTGAGTGTTTAATCAACTTCACTTTCTTTTCCCGTAACTAGTCACAATTTGTAAGAGGTGACTGCTGCTCATCTGCAATCAACGCCCGATAGGATTAGAATCTTATCAGAAGACGAAGGTGGATTGTCCATAACTGTCGCTTTTCCATGTACAAACCAGAACATAACAGTGGTTAACATTGTTATAAAAGGGCGTGTAGTTAAACTACGAAAAGTTTTACAATTAAATAACATAACACATGTAAATTTTCATACTAACATATATAATAAAATTAAACTATACTAATTGCAATTAAGAGACATACCTTTGCGCGGTGGTACTAAGTTGAGCTTTCTGAAAATCAGCCGCTAGACGTTTTATTTCGTCCCAATCTGTTGAAGGAGCCATCGTAGATCCTCACTCTTAAATTATAAATAAATAGTATATTCATTAAATATATATATAAAATAATGTATCAGGTAAACTTCTGCTACATTTCGAGAACAGTATGCGAATTGATGGATAAAGTTTAGTTCTATTCTCAGTTTAGTTCACAAAAAATAACCAGTAAATATTTGATATTTAACTTTATATATAAACCATAAAACGAGACAAACCGTACTTCTAAGTCTAGTGCGTACGTGTACGTTTCTTCAATGAGATTTACGAAATTCACAATCAATCAAAATGAAATGATCAAATCAATATTATACTCAATTGACAAGTCATTTGACAGATCTTCATTAGTATTAAAAAATCGGCTTTGGCTTGGCGTCTTTAAGCCAAACTTTATTAATTTGCGGCCATATTTTCTAACAGTTCTTCATACTTTCACTTACTTTTTTATTGCTTTCAACGACCTTAGCTTCTCGCCCTTCAACTTTTTTTTTTCAATTAAGGAAGTAGAGATTTTAGAAAAATACTATGTATTATTGGGCGTCCCCACGATTCATAATAAGAACAATTTTAATAAGTAACAATCAAAATACGTTGCTTGGAACGCAAATCGGCTAATTTTGGTTTTGATCGTTACTAATTGAATCAATAAGTTAATCGAACGATCAAATAGAGCAGTGTGAACACTGGGATTATTGATATCACTATTTTTAATGTCTTTACATCGTGTATCATTGCTAATGAGCATGTTATTCAGATATTATAGGCCATTGCCTAAAATGGTTGAAATACTCAAACGAATGGAAAGAATTATGAAATCTCAGTAGAATAATCTTTACTTTTACGTATTTGTACGGAACGGAAACCTTAAGAATAATAAAAATCCTCTAAGAAACTAAAAACGTTCTTTTAATTTTTGAAATTTAATGAATTATGTTATCCACCGTTATAGGTTAAACATTTTTTATAAGTTAAAAAAATTATAACGATAAGAAAAAAAGTATTTTTAGCATAAAAAATGTTTTCAATTGTTTAGTTCATGTAATTATAAAAGCGTGGCTTTTAGTTTTTTGTAACTATTATTTATTTATGAAATAAGCAATTCTTTTATTATTATAAATAATAATCAATTATTAGGCACAATTTCAAAGCTAAATGTGACTAGAACTGCAATTCTGATGTTCATGAAATATTCGGGTTTCTTTTAAGGGTGGGCAGATAATAACTTAGTAATAAAGTCTGATTTTAACACTTGGTTATAGAACTCTAAAATGTATTTGCATATAAGAAAAACAAAATTACACCTGTAATTTTTCAATATATTGTATATTTAAATAAAATACAAGCCAAGCAAAACAATTTATTTAAGATATTAAAATCACTGCTTCAAGCGGTAAATAATATGTTACAAATGCATGTTAAAAACTACTATTCTTGTGAGCTATTTGTTCTAAAATTTAGAACAAATTTTATATATTTAGAATGTAAACAAATTATATTAGGCACTTGTTTAGATGTTTACTGAAGGATTAAATCAATATAATTCAAAATCAATGTTAAATGAAACAAATCATAATTCTTTCACAATGTGACAGAATAATATATAAATTACATAAACAATTAAGTTATATAGTACTTTTAGAATTAGGGATTAACTGGATGCTTTTGCGGCTTGACGCTTCTTTACATCCCAGTTATACACTCTAGCCATATTAACTTCTGTTGTTGTCCATTGGTCTCTGAAATGTGAAAATGTGTAATGAATTAATATGTTATGTTATTTACAGACATGACAAATTCACTGAATAATAGAAAAGGCCCTATTATACATTGCAGGCTTGTAAAACTTATCCGTGATAATTTTAGATCTGCTTGGAGTCTATCACCTATAATTCCCTTTATAGTTTAATTTACGTACAACATCATCCTTTTTTTATTGAAGTAGAGTTACACTTCTGTTAATGATCTCTTATTATTGTTACAAGATTTATCCTCCATAGAATACAGATGTTTTCAACAATATATCCAGTTGATTCACTTTATTTTAAATTTTATGCTCTCCTCTTGGACAAAACCCTCCTCAATATTAATTCCATTTGTCTCAGTCGGCCCCAATTCTCATTTAGTCCTTTCCAATCACATTCATGATATTTTCAGCCCATCGTTTTCTCAGTTTGCCTATCCATGCCTCACCACTAGGTTATTTGGTCAGTAATAATGTCTTCTTTTACATTCTACAGTCTATTAAAGATCTGATGACAGCTCTATCTTTAACACTTTACAAAAATTGTACTGTGACATCACACTCAACTGACTCAAGTATAGATTTGTGGACCTATGTGGTGGAACGGTCACCATACTGATCTGACACGCAGTGGGTCCTATTGTGTGTCCATGGCACCCAAAACACAAGAGTAAATCTTAGTATGGGTCATAGTATTTATAGATATGACCTGTATTATATATAGGTATATATATAGGTATGTATAATATGTATTAATACTAAACATTACCTTAAGAAATCTAAGTCATGTTCTACACAGGACAAGTTTTTCTTTGCAGTGGCCATGTTTGTGGTAAGTAGTTTCTCGGCATCATCTAACGAGTATTCTAACATTACATTTGCTCCAAGCCATAAGTATACTGTTTGTGTAGGTGGGACATTTGCCTGAAAACATACATTAATTTGAGGAATCAAACTTATTGTTTACATTTAATCTTGAATTGTACACCCCAAAAATATAAGATGCTCTCCCAAATGGGAATATATGATTATGAAGATGAATTAATCATTGTAACAGATTTTTTTATGCTGTCGTTAAAAAAAAACAGGTATAATATGCACCTGATTTTAAGTTACTACTGAAATCCATAGGAACCCGTATTACCTAAATAATTATAACCATCCCCGAGAACTAAATCACATTTCCGTTTGAAATAATATATGGTTTATCAAACCCCACAAATGAGAACAATGCATCACTTAATAGGTAATAAGCCAAAAATTACAGAAAATTACTGTCTTCAATTTGATACAAACAAAATATAAATTCAGTAATAGATATGTAAATAGTTAGTTATAAATAAAATACACTTGAAATGAGAACCTCCTTTTTTAAATTATTAAATACTAAATATTACCTTTACAAACACTTGATCACTGAGCAGAAATTGGGTTTCCATTGTGTCTTTTTGGGCTTTTAATTTCTCAATCATTTCTAAGGATCTAGCTAAGTCGGGTATCTGTTGCCGTAGACGTCTGCGCTTTGTAGCTAATGTATACTCCATGAACTTGTATTTTCCATGTTGCTCGTCAAGTCGCCGCAGTACTTTATCTACTCCGCCAGCATTATCTGGCAGACTCATAAACTCGTCAACGTTGTCCTGTAAAGGAAGCAAAAATACTTTACACAAGACATAAAATCCATTTTATTAGTAGCTCTAAGCTTTACAACAAAATAACCTAAAACATACATATTTTGGAAGTAGAGCTAATAAACTTACTACAAATACAGCTTCAGGTATCCCTGAAAAAGATTTCGAATTTTCAGCTCCATCTCCTTCCATTTTGGTAAATTTGGCTTCGTGAAATCGACACTGTAAGCGGCACCTGGTAAAATTACATGCGTTTATGGAGATACTACCGAACAAAAATATATTTGAATAAAATAGGTGAGTGCAAAAACGAACGAAAAATAAGAAATCATTTACAAAACGAGCCCTACTTTATGGAATTCCTAAAAATTTTAATAAAATATTAATTTTATAATAATGTTGTACCTGTCAATTTAATTTTTTGTTCACCATTTTATAGTTTTTTGTTACAATACTTACGACGTATATGTTATTATACCATACAGCCAACATATACAAACATGGTTATAAGTTCATAAGATAAAGTCTGGTAGATTCGTTACGTAGATAACATATATTTTCTATAATATTATTATTTTAACAAAAAAAAAAATAAACTTTGTAGAGTAAATGATATTCATAATGTTTTATTTTTTATAGTATCGTCGGCGTCACTAGCAGACCGAGTAATTTAGTCTGTTATTTTTGTCGCTACCCCGAAAGGATCAAAGATAAACTAAATAAAAAATTTAATTGTATCGTTATTGTCTTGCATTAGGAAATTCCAATATTGTCCTTTATATTTTATGTAATCAAAATTGCCTGAGCCTAAAGGCCTTTCTTTTAGTCATCTGTTAAAAGTAGCCAGGAGTGTCGCCAAGGGAGGCCTGCATACCCATTGGACACAATTTCCGTTTGACATCGAGAAATAGGCAATTGCCCCCGCCTTCCTGGAAATAAAAAAAAAACAATGGTCCATGTATTACCGACTGTCCCGCGCTGGCTCAACGGCTGACGACGCCTATGAAAACTTACTTCAATAATGTGTGCAGTATATTATAAAGGTGCGTATCCACCGAAATTGTTGACAACTTTTGTGTTTCCAGTTATTTGCAACTCTCCGAAAAGTCACCAAATTTTGTTTCAACTGTGTGTCCACTGAATCGATAAAAATCGCCAACAAATTATAAAACATTTTAGTTGACAACAAGCCATAGTGTATTATCTATGCAACAAGCTGTCTCCACCAGCGTTTGTTGGCAACATGTCTTCAAATCACCATGATATTATACAGGCAGCTACAGTATATATTGTCTTAAGTAAAAAGAAGCGGAAACATATTTTGTACGACGTAGCCTAAAGTGAAGGAATATACATGGAGAGATTGAAATATTAAATTCTTTGAGAAGAGATGACATGTTACCAGGTAGAATTGAAGATGGACAAATCAGAAATTTTCTTTATGACCTATTCTAATTTTGATAGGCTCAATCTTATTGGGCAAAATAATTAAAAAAAAAGACAAATACTAATTATAGAATCAATCACACCTGTGGAACGTTTATTAATTACTTTAAGACTAAGATTTTTCGCAACTGGGTATTCATATCCTTCATTAATGCATATCTTTAGAATGTCAAAGCAAGCGATTTCAAAAACTATACCTAAAGTTTGTCAGGCAATATGTAAGAGTGATGGACATCATTTATGTTGTTACTGAAAGCGTATCCACGGAGCAAATAAATGTCGGCAACAGGCGTGCTCCTTTGATGTTTACCACCAAAAACGGAAACACGGTTTCCAACATTTGTTTACAAGTTTTTGTTGCCAACACAAGATAGTTACAGAAATTTTGTCATCAACACCTGTGACAACACAAAAATTGGCAACTTTTGTTCGGTGGAGACCCAGCTTAACAATGTTCACTACAGAAACATATTACTGCATAATAGGTACTTATAACTCTTGCTAACAATAGTTATTGATAGCTTCAAGAATGCTAGGACTATGATATAATGATCTACGCTACTTCAAATTCATTGAATTGCGGCTAATAATATTTTATTACTAGGTTAAAAAGCAAGAAGCCAAGTTATCAACAGTTTAAAAAAAATGACATTTGTCATATCGAGGCGACTAGTTGATTTCATTGTATTCCGCGTAATAATTCTATTCTATTAGACCGTTTTAACGGTAATAACTGCCACTTTGCTTTATTTGTAAGTATGAAGGTTAATTGTAATATGTTTATGATACAATGCAGATGATTATATGCTAATAATATAATTTTATTTACAGACGTACGTATCGTGCGGCTACGCCCTGTTTCTTTCCCTCTTGGTTGTTCGGTTTGCTTCCAACATAGGCCTATCAGACACTGCCGTTATGGATATGATGGTTTCGACCTTACAACAGCAGCGAGCTGTAACAGAACAACTGCGCCGAGAAGCGGGTATCAAGCGTGTTCCCGTGTCCGTAGCAGTCGCGGACATTGTACGATACATCAGCGAACATGAACAAGAAGATTGCTTACTCGTTGGCTTCTCAAGCCAGAAAGTCAACCCTTTTCGTGAAAAGAGTTCCTGCACTGTCCTTTAAATTATGTTCCACTTGTGTCGAAAGTTAATGATTTGTTTTCTTAATAATGTGAAGTCATTTAACACTTAATGTCGCTTGTTTTGTCAAGAAATAATATCACATGCATTCTATAGTCGAAATTGGTATATTGGAAATAAATATGGTTATAACACTTGGCACTACAATTTTAAGAAATCTTTTGAAACTATATTATTTTACTGCTCTTTAATGAGTTTTATAGTTTAAGCTGTGTATGTATTTATCTTCTGTGAAAATAAATTATAAAATGTATTTCCGAAATTTTATTTCATACAATTTGTGAATGAAGAGGGTGTTAATGTAAGAGAGTATAAGAATTACTAGAATGTAGTTTAAAATCAGATACAATTTTTTTTGTAGTTATGAATTGAATTTTGAAGACTAATTTAATTAAAAGTTGCTGTAATAGGATGGAAATATTGTAAGGTACACTGTCTTCGTAGCTTAAGCTTCTGGTAGTAGAGTCCTATTCATGCACACTCTTTTCTATATTAGACTAGAAGTCTCTAGTCTAGTGTAGAAAACAGCTGCCTAGCAACAGGAAAATAATGGGTAAAACCATTGCATCATTATATTTTATGCTATTGCAGCATGTATTCTAATTCTATAACAATAACATTAACAAATTCAAGAAATTTAATGATTAATTTAATGTTTTTCGTGTGTATTCCAATGAATTACAGACAGTATTTTGAGATTGGTTTATCAGGAGTTGCAGATATAAATATTAGTTAAAGACAATTTTTTGCTAAACATTTTATTTGTGCACTGAAAAAAAATGTTTCTACATTTCATCAATTCCACATTAGGATATTACAAAAAGAAATGCCACTTCCATCTACTATTAAAATTGTATTACAGTTTATACAATAAAAACTAAAATAAATAAAAATAGCTATACATTTTATAATTAAAAGCTTTCTAACACTCCTTGCATTATTGATGAATTGGTTGATCAGCTATTTTCTATAGAGTAGTAACGTGAAATAAAAACAAGTACAAGCCATATTCATTAGGCAAATCCTATTACTTACTAATTGTATAGAGTTGTCCTAAATAGTCATTTCAAATATTTTTTTATTGTTGTTTATGCATTTCATTAGTCCTTAATATTTATCATTATCATTCATATATGCATTCTATTAATGTTTAAGGCTGACCTTGCTAAGGTGACTCGTAGAGAAGAATACTGATTTTATTAATTATAAGTGCAATAATGTTGCAGTATTATTCCTTACATTGAATATGAATATGATTTTAATGCAATTTATACAAAAAAATGTATGTATGTACACATGAGTGTAATAATTAAAATTTTTGATTGAAAAAGTAAGTTCTGATGGTGCTTACAATGTGCAGGGATTTATTCATTAAAAATGGCAATCATCACTACTATAATAAATACGATTATGGATATTATGTGTAAAGATTATGATTTAAGTGTTGAATGGATTAAATTTTAATTTATTGATAAGTACCTACATAATACACTTAGAAACAAACAGAGAAGCACTATTGTATGGAAATATTATATGGAGTCATAATGATGTATTACTTATGTTTTTAGAACAAGCAATTCCTACATTCCACTTATCTTATTCAAAAATGAGTAGGTATGGATTCTTACTTTTGATATATGGCAGTGGAGTTAAACATAGGTAAAACTTATTTATATTTATAAATTGTTTGAGCAAATTTGGAATTAAATCAATAAATCTTACTCTAGGGGTAAAACTATATAAAAAAAATAAATTTACCACCTATCAGTCTTTTAAATTGATGTTGATTATCAACCTTGTAGCAATTTATCCCTCAAAAGTTTACAAAAACAGCAAAATAATAAGAAATGATGATATATAATAAATTGAAATATAAAACCAGAGCATGCTTATTATCTAGCACAACTATTGTCATATCCATTACAATATTATTAAGATACTATTAAATATGCATGATTATTATAATAATGTATTGGTAATTAATTTTACATTCAAATGTTGATTTTATAAAGCATATTTATTGGAAACCTTGTAAAAATAAATACATGTTATGATATCATACTTTTTTCTGAAGACAAAGTTCATGTAGCCTATTATTACCATTTGGTTCCCAATACATGGCAATAATCAAACCAAACGAAATTCAAGTAACAAATACAACATAATAACTAGTAACTAACTGAATTTAGACAAAAATATTATTTTTTAAATAACATGAAGCAAGAAATAAATATGTCATGTTGTGTAGAAGAAATGCCATGACAATCATTACATAGGTATACACAAGTAATTTCTATGTTAAGCAGAATTTATCTAATTCTATGCCACATATGTTATAGTTATGGTAATAGAAACAAGACTGAATTAAGATTATTTAATTAAACAAGCACAATATATATTATTTGCCTGTATTCAGAACTGATGAGAGTTGTTAATTCAGTTCTATTAAT
The DNA here is from genome assembly GCA_018251515.1 of Cecropterus confusis. Classification (NCBI taxonomy): domain Eukaryota; kingdom Metazoa; phylum Arthropoda; class Insecta; order Lepidoptera; family Hesperiidae; genus Cecropterus; species Cecropterus confusis. Next base: position 4,755 of record DWTU01000461.1, on the reverse strand, counting down.
ATATTGCATATACATTATACATACGTGATTATCACATTTAGATTATCTGCAGTTACAAAGCCCAAATATTTTTAATACATAGCCAAATCTTAGTAGGCAAATGAGATTCCACAATTAACAAGACACTTTGTGCTAAAGTTATGATATTATACCACCTACAGATAACACAACCAGGACTAGATACCAACAAACTGGCAAGTATTTGACAATTGTTTGAGAGTTCTGGTGATAACAGCAAATAAACACGTTTTTTTATTAATTTTTAATGTCCTCATCATATGGATAAGATAGTAAATTCGTTTTAGTACAAGAAAATTGGAAAAACATTACTAAATATTTTTGTAGTTAAAGAAATGACAAATTGTCTATCTGCACCCAAGATGATTACAATATTAACCATTAATTTAACTTTTCTTTTATAGAATGGAAAAAAAGCAAAGGTAGTAAACGAGCATGCAGCCCACCAGACGGTCAGTGGCTACTGCCACCCATGGACATCTGTAATCAACCCTAGGTAAGATCAAAGTCTCATCTAAGGCTAGCCACAGTTGCGTTGCTACCCCTGAGGACTAAGATGGCATGCCTCGGAAAAGTATATCTCCCTTAACACACCCTTCAGACCAGAATACAACAGCACATAACACTGCTGTTATTAGGCAGAAATAGGTGTGGTGGTGGTGCTTCCGGAGTCGAATCCCAAAGAGTTCTACCACCTTAAAAACTTTTCAAAATTTTGCTTATATTTTATGTTGATTTTTTTCTCATTTTTGTTTAGCTAATGAACAGATTACTAGTGTTATGAATGATTAATTATCTGTTATATCCAACATATAATGTCAATTATAAATAGTCGTTACAAAATTTGACTTCCAAATTGTGCTATCTGTGGCAGTATTCAGACAAGAAATTGATGACATTATAGCATTACATTAAAACTACTTCATACAGTACTCACACAAACATGTTTCAAATTCAGCTCATATTCATAAGATTAGCTCCTTACAGATCTAAGATCTCAATTCAAAATAATACCACTTTATACAGATCAAAATAAATATAAAAAAATACATAAATCAATTGATACAGTATATCTAGCAAAATACAGTACAATAATTATGGTGCAATAAGATAAATTGCTAATTTTTATAATATTTACTTACATTGGTTTACTTTACTTTACACTATTTAAAAAGGGACATGTCATAGCATAATATTATAGTTTTAGCGAGGATAATACACATTGTATATTTATAAATGGCAAATCTACCAATAAGTAAATAATAAATATAAATTCTGTATTCCTTGAACAAGGCCTCAATTGCTTGGTGTATTATATTTAAATGTGTTATCAACTTACCTTATGTCTTAGTTTCAAAGAAGAAGTGTAAAAATTTGCATTATATTTATTTTGTAAACCATAACTGCACAACACTTATTAGATGCATGGCTAATTTTACACATAATCAACTAACTCTTACCACTGCCAGCACAGGCGCTTTGTAAACTTTTGAGATCTTCCATCCCTTAAAAATGAATTGAGGGTTTGATAAATAGAATGTTGGATAAATGTTAATACTTGATTCCATCCTGGAGTCTCTCCTGGCTCGACACATGTGGTGAGTCCTCAGTTCCATTGGCAACACTCTGATGATATAGCTTTAATAATTCCATAGCATCTTGTGCTTGTCGTTTTTCTAGCAATATCCTGAAAATTGATATATAATAAATACATTATACACTTGTATGTGGACAATTGAACTTGTATGTGGACAAATTGGACAACTTGAACTAATTCAATAAAGAATATGTATTAGTTAATTACCTTCCAGAAGCTTCTTTGATGTGCTCTAGGATTATTCTGTTATCTCTATCCGTCACAATATCAGCCAGGCTGTCAGGATCCATGTCGGATAACAGTTCCAAGTCTTGACCACCAAGTAATGAAATATGACACAGGTTGTGTTGCAAGCGTCCTACAAGGTTGGCCACTTGCTCCTTGTCTCCCATCCCCACCTCATCTGTCTGATCCAAGGATACTTGACATTTTGGCATATTAGGTGCCCATTTTTCGTTACCGTGCAAAATCATAAGGGACGTATCTGGGTCCAAGGTTGAAAAATACTCTTCATCGTCTACTTCAGTTCCGTCACATTCCAGGACAACAGTCAAGTGCTCGGTCGGTAGCCCCAGCTTCTCTGGTGCTTTAGCGAGCAGATCCTCCAGAGACGAAGCAACAATACCCTTCTTTTTGTCTCGATTAACGTCACAAATTTTATATGGTTTGGTAATATCATTCTCCATTATTTATCAAATATATATCAAAGAGTTCCAAATATACAGCAAAGGATGACTATTTTAATTGATAAGGTGGCTAAACCGATGAATTTTATTTTTCAACAACACACTTGTAAACTCTCAACACTGTTCGAGACTGAAAGAAAAGAAAAGCCATAGATTATAAATAAACGATTACTGCAATTTTGACACTTTTTATATTATTGCCATATGTAATATTGAATAACAAATACGAGTGTAATTTAAGAAAACTTAAATTATATATCATAATTATAAAGGTAAATAGTATTTAATTATTCGTGAAAGAAATATTTACAATCCACTCACGTTGTGTAAACTTGTAAGGTCTAATCAACTAGAAACATTGAAACGAAAGAACTAGTTCTGCAACTGCGAAACGACTGCCTCTAGTTACAGCGTGCTACTGAATATGAATTCAGCTTCAGCAGACACCTACTCGCCGGCGCCGTGCGCCGTTCTAATGGTCATACAGCGTATTCTCTAATCAACGACTTCTGATTATTATAATTATTCGTCATATAGATACATACTAATTAAATACAGAAACAGTTTTACATTTTCATAAGATTTTTATTAAAATATAGCGTACCATGTTTGTATTGTATTACCTACTTGTATTGAGATTAAAAAAAACTCATTTTAGGCAGTCGATTGGATCAATAAACTCATAAAGTTATATAAATATGATGAATTAATATAATATTTTTAAAATTAACTATGTTTGGTTTATGCTTATCTGTAGGTATATTTTTTATTCTTAATGTTAGGTACATCATACATATATATTATAATTAAATTCATATCATTATTTTTATATATAATTATTAATGTTTAACATTTTACATTATGCAAACTAATTTGTATTCGTAATATTAATTTTTTTTTACCTACAGAATACCTGCAGTAGAAAGCCTGCACCATAACCAATCTACTTATTTTCATCTATATTAGCAAGAGTCTTGAAGAAGTCCTAAACTACCTAAAAATTCTGTCTAGCCTTGTCAAGTGTTTTAAACATGGCGTTCATTCGAGTTATTTACGTAGCGCAAATGACGTTTTAAGACTGAATATCTCTACATAAAGAACTTACTTCAGGATGATTTTCTATTTTAGCCTTGTCTTGCATTGTTTATAAAACTTGAAAGTAAGCAGAATGCGACAGCGCATATAAGCAGAGGGCGCAGCAATAATGAAGCATGAATGGATAATTTAATTTAATTGAGCACGCGGCTGTTGTTGCAAAACCGTTGATTAATATTAAGATCTATTCATACAATTCATATTACTAATTAGGGTTCAGTATCCGAAAGATAAAAACAGTACCCTGTTACTAAGCTACCTCTATCTATCTATCTGTCTGTCACATGTCTGTATTTTTAACTGCATTATATAGACACTGTTTTTTTTACAAAATGTATATTTTGGTGGCCTGTTTTTTTAATGTGGACATCATTAAAGAAACCGGTAGTTTCAGTTTATCAATTGGACTGTAAGTGTCTACCATACTTTGAATTGCATGTATTGCATGCATGCATTATTTCATTAAATGTATTTCTGTAGTTACAGTTTACAAGTACTAAAAATTAAATTAGAAAGACATTTGATGCTACAGAACTCATTTAGTTTGAATTCGGATATTAATTATTCATAAGAGCAATATATGCTATAGTTTTTTTATGTACGTAAGAAGAGTACGTAAGAAATTAGGTTCAATAAAAATATTTTCTCATTATAAAACATGTACCTACTTCCCAACAGCCTAAGAACCTTTTACGCCAGTCAATTCAGTTAGTGATTTACCTAATGGTAATTTTCGTAACAAATTATGTGAGCGATAATTTTGTAGCGCGACTTAACATTAAAGCGTCTTTTTATAATACATTTAACATTTTGTCGGCTTGATATAAAATACATTAGTTGATAATAAATAAACAAACGTATCTATCTAATATTTTTTTATTTTATAGTTATAACAGCAGTGGTAGGAAAAATGTATTCCAATTCAGATGGCGCAGGGCCGGTCGGAGTGGCGCAGATTAGGGGAGGCCTATGTCCAGCAGTGGACTTTTAAGGGCTGATGGATGGATGGATCGGAAACACGCGGTAACTAGTAGTGCTGGATAGACATGTGCGGTTGTTAGCTCAACTTGATTAAAAACAGTAATTGAGACAAAATTGCAACAGCTGGTACGTCGTCAAAGGTAATGTTGTAAATTTTGTTTGTTATCCTGATATCCAATCTACATTGGTGTGTCCTTTATTATTAGAAACCGTCCAGGCAGCTGTTTTGTGACTGGCCGATGACTGGTTTCCATCAAGTGTTCTATCTGATTGAATGCTAGGTTTAATTATATGAAAGTGCAGCCCCGGATCTTCAATTTTTTTAGGGGGGGGGGCAAAAACTAAAAAATGCCGCCCCCGCCCCTTTAAATTTATTTT
>DWTU01000460.1:0-17224 GCA_018251515.1 Cecropterus confusis | reverse complement strand
GTACAGAAATTATTACTTCTCTTCAATATAGTATAGAAGTAGCAAATATATAGTCTTGTTAATTTATCTTAGGTACTGTCAGATTGTATTAAGTTCATGATTGCTATTCATAATTCCCCGTTTCAACGTTAGCTGATGTTTTTATTGGTTGCTTGTGATGTATTTTATAGGAAAGTAGATTTCATGATTGCTTTCGATAGCTTACTTAACATGTCACAAATGCTCTGATTTTAAATGTAAGAATAATAATTTAGAACTTATGAATGAGTATATATTTTAAACCAGAACGCTAACTACTACTATAATCATGAATTTCACTGTTGGATCCACCTACATACCATGGGTGGATCCTTAAAGAATTTTTAAAAGCCTCCAGAAAATACCCTAAACCCCGATTTATTCCACTCGGTTTCTTTAGGAAATTAAGTCGATGAAACTTTAAATATGTACATATTTGATCGAAGCGATGAAAAAAGAACGTAAAAATAAAACAATTTTTACAAGTGAGTCTCTACTAATTTGAACCCTAACTATAGGATGAACCCAGAGTTGGTATCACTGAAGATATATATATATATATCATTGATTCTGAAGATACAAATAAAAGCACTGCATCAATGCACTATTTTATACAGTATGTTCATTATAGGCATAACTACTTTATCTTGCCAACATCAGCGTCGTTCCGCTCATCGAGTGAAGAGGCAGCCTTGACCTCTCGCGAGAGCACTGCGATTTTAGATTTGCGGGAAAAAATTAAACGTTTTGCAGTAGATCTTTTCTATTTTAGGAGCTTGCGCTAATGGCCTTTTCATATATTTTGCATTTACATTATCTAATCTTCTTATAGATTTTGAACTGATTCAGTAAGATGTTATATCATACTCGATGTAAATAGTTTCTTTTGTTTGCGAATTTGCGTTAGTTAATTTTATTATGAATATCGATGTCCGATCCGTCATGTTATGTCCGATCAATCTTACAAAATAGAAATATTATGTATTTAAAATATGTACGCAGGAGGCGTACGCAGCGGCGAACTCCAGGGCTAAGGGGTTTGAGTGGAAGGTTTGTGCCCTCCAAAATATATAAGCATCCGCCACTAGACGGAAACGGTATTAATATATACTTATTGCTCTCTTACAGGAAGACTTTTCCCATCAAAAATTCTATTAAAGCCTGGTTTAAACCGCAAACGAAAATCCTAGGTCTACCAGGGGCTTTACGTATTTGTAGGACAGTTTTTAATATTATACAAACCTACTAACCACACAGAACCTGTCACTCTTTAAGCTATTGAAAACTATTCTTCAAAGTGTAATTTTGGAAAATCAACTTCCAAGACCTCTTTATTATTAAGAATCCATAACACTTACAATAACTTTCAATTAAAATGAGATGTATATAAAAATAAAACTATACTGTAACGACTACGTGCTTGTGACTTGCGGCTGCATTGTTTGATTGAATTTTAATTAAGCAACCTTCAAATTATGCAAAGGCCGCTTTGATAGGATCGAGGTGCTAAAAAAACTTATTCGCTTTTTATCGATATTAATAATAACATTTAGTATTTTAGCTCTATGTATTATTCAATATTTTAAGATTTAATAACTTCAATACGTAAACTGAGAGCACATAAATACTTCACATTCTTAATACATACTTTGCAAATAATTCCCATCCCACTTCAATAAGTTCCCATAAAACATACAATAAAATATACAATTTAAGGTATACATTTAATTAACTAAATCTAATTAACATTTACAAAATAGGTGCATAATTTGGAAGAGAATGACACATATGTACTGAATCTTATTTTGCGAAACGTGAAATACCTATATTATACTTGATATTCTACATTGATAAAGTAGTAAATAAGTATTCAATTTTAAAATATATAATATATTTTAAAGAAGACGTATAACAGAGTGCAAATAGCTATATCAACACGATTTTATCCTGTCAAATTTTCTGTTAACTTAAAAAGAAAATATACTTATATTTTCTTTTCTATCCAAAATAATTTCCGTTCAGGTATAAGGTACATATATATCCCTTTAACGGATATAAGGTATCGGTCGGTCCTAACCGCGATGGTTGTAAACGGGTGTGAAGGGAGGTACACTCCCTCCCTGATTCACCCGGCCCGTACCGGACGTAAACTGATTTATTGCACAAATAAAATTCTATAACGAAATCGAGTTAACTGAGAGCTGGACAGGATTTTGAACGGAAAATGAACCTTAACAAATGAAACTTGGTAGTAGAATGAAACAGCACGCTGCTCGTTTTGGACGTTGTATTCTTTTGTATCATAAATAACAACATTACGGCTAACAAAATGGCATTAAATGGTGTAACTTTTTATGCATTTAGATAGGGCATAAATATTACGTTCCCTTAATTATTTATCGGCGAAAACTCTCCTTTTTATTTTTTATATTACAGCGAAAGAAAATTCTGTACGTTGCCGTTTGTTACAAAGTTACCTGTTACTCAATTTCCTGTAGAACATGGATCAATTATACGAATTATTCCACTTACACCGGTTGCCGCAGTTGCAAAAACGTGACACGTGTGACGTCCCTAGAACATGATAGCGTATAAAGCGATTAGTTTAAATTCGTTCAAGGTCGTACAATGCGACCTCATCGTCAGTAGTCTATCTTTATTGGGTACAGTAATTCCGCCGCTAACCCACATACGCGACTGACGATCAACGTCACAGTAAAACAGGGTCAGTATGATTACTAGCGCCAAATCCCCCTGGAAATATACAACCTCGTGACTTATTATAAACTTGTACACACTTAGCCTTAAAATACCAGTCGCTCGTTAGTTTATTCGAAATGGAAAATCTTTTCAGTATTTAACGCCTATATTTACAGAAAAAGTATAACGATATAGAAACCTATAAGTTTTTGTTTTAAATTCTGCTAACATCGCTAGCCAAAAATAGTATACTGTTGATCCTCTACTGAGTTGGCATGCTCCTAGCATAGTTTGCTAATGAAATTTTGTACTTGCAATGCGATCAAGCGCAAGGCAAAGAGCAAACACTTAACTATTCCGACTAATTTTCGCATAATGACTTTACAGTCGTTATTCTCCATTACCAGCTATTGGACTGTTAACGAGTTATGAATGCAATTTAAAAAGGGAAATTTTGGTTCACAGCATCAATTACACTGTAATTAAATAATCACATGTTTTGTTTCATAGCCATCTTAAATCGGTATGCACACTATCTATCTATCTACTAAATCACTAAACATTAATTCTAAGTACGTTTATTTATAATATTTTAGAGCCAGTTTGTTACCATGTTTTGGATAGGGTCATGAATCCGTTGCCAATCTACAAAAAATGGTTTTGATAGCTCTGTCTTAATTTCAATCATAAACTACGCGAAGAGTTCTAAACAGACGGGCCATAGTGAATACATTAACACATTTCAGCTTAACATTTGTGATGGCATTAGTTATACTCAGAAAGATGCCTATGGTCTGAATTTTGTCCCTTAGTTGCCTTCAACGACATTCATGGGAAGAGAGGGAGTAATGCCATTTAAGACCCACGCTTTCCCACCACACTATACTTCGATCATGTTTTTTCCACACCTTATCGTTAATGATTATCACACTATTTTTTGTAACATTTCAAAATGTATCAAATTTTGCGAATACGAAATTATTTTAAAAATACGAAACAATTCTGAAGGGCAGGTAAAAGTATTTATTTATTTACTAAAAATTTACATGCCACTTTTTATCGCTACTTATATTAATAAGCCAGTTACAAACAGTAGGAGAGTAGAACATATGAAAGGACTTTATGCCCGATCCATTATTAAAGTTCAGTTCAATAACGCCCATAACTATTTGTTTCCGAAGTAACTTTAATTACTTACATGATACATTATCTATTTGAACAGCAATTTCCCTGACTAATTACGTATTATTTAAAAACTTTGTATTGTCCAAACGAGGAGAGCAATATAATAGTCAAAGTCACATTTATGCTTTAAAATGACCTACACAATTTCAAGTGTTACATTTTAGAAATTTTATGTGGGTATATACCTCATAATAAAACAAACGTTCATTACAAGAGGAAAGTTTCAAATTGCTACCCTTTAAAATACCCAGGGCGGCTGCGGTAAAAGTAAAGCCAATATAAAACTAGTGAATAGGATATCCAGCGTCACATATTTATTTCCCGGGACACTAGTGTAAATAAAGAAAACGTAATATACATATTATTTTTATTGTTATGACATACTCGTCATAAACGTTGTCCTATTACTCATATGCTAATATATCTTCTTGGGATTCTATGATAAATAAAATTCATCCACCTATTTTAAGTGATATGAGCGTTTTCCAGCGACTCAGCTCGCTTAGGTCATGGACCACGATAAAACAATATCTTGTGTTAATCCAGGCCATGAACTACCTGTATGCTGTATTTCATCCAAATCCAATCAGCAATTTTGCGTGGGAGTGTAACAGACAACCATATAGCCTTACAAATTATCCCTTGTTATTAATATTAAGACGACCCGCGTGGCGGAGCAGTCACCATAAAGGTCTGACACGCAGTGGGTTTCGGGTTCGATCCCCGGCCAGACAGACATCTGAATGATGAATTTAGGTTCCTGTTATGAGTAAGGGTGTTTGAGTATTCGTCTTTGTGTGTACCATGGAACCCACGACACAGAAAAAAATCCTACTGTGGGGCTATGAGTGTAAAAAACTTTAACTGTTAACTGTAAGATTGTAAATTAATGTTTATTATAGTTACGAGCCCTTTTTCCTTAATTTTTTTTTATTCTGTAACACCCAAATACACAATTCAATATAACATTAGTATACATTCATATTCAAATATGTTTTGCAAAACAAATGCTTTTTGATATCGTCATGTTATTTTTTCTTCTCTTCTCAAAAATATTCTCATATGATGGGGTTCTAATAGAATAATTAGTCCGTCTCCTTGGGGTGTGGCCATGTTGAATTTAGAATAACCACACTCAACTAATCATGCATTGTCATGCAAAACAAACGTGTATACAAAAACAAACAAAAATTTGAGCTTCCTTGATTTTAATTAATTGTTTTAAAACTAAGTTGCAAGATTTCGCCCTTACGAATCTTACAGAGTAATTTAAAAGCTTGTAAAAGCTACATGTTTTTGAAGATCTACCTAACACCTACTTTATATGCCGAGCCAAATTTGTTATATTTAACATTATTTAATTATGATTATAAAATGAATGTGTTTAACATTCATTTTATAATTATTGCAATACAATTATAATTATTACAATAACATTACAATTTATAATTATTATAATAATTATATGTACGAAATATCTCAAATTTAATAGTATATTACATGATTTTATTTCATTTATTTTGTAAATTCTATGCTGATTATGTAATAAAATATACCACAATACGTACAATAATTTTTATTTCAATTTATTTTGACGATAAAAAGGGACATCCCGTTTACATCGCGCGGAATATGACCTTCCCAGAAAAGTGCAGCCTCTATAAAGGTCTCCGAGTTATATTGAACTCTCACGGTTAAAAATAAAACGCTTTCATTTTCAACGTTACTACGTTTTATAAATAGAGTTGCATAGACCATTTTACAACAGAGATTGTGTACATTTTTGTGTCAATTTCACATTATTCTATTTAGTAGTTGTTTTCCTGACATGACGTTATCACACACAAATATATGGCATGTTTTAACAAAAAAAACACTTATCATTTGTTATTAAATTCTACTAAACCATGATATAATGCGGTAACCTCTAATCGTGAAACAATAGTAATTTTAGACTTAGACATATAACAATATAGAGTTCTTCTAATTCTGAGAGGAAAATCATACGCAGTAAGTACTTAGAAAGTGGTGTTTCAATGCTGTTTTTTCGGACACTAACTGACATTATCATGATAATATGGTGTGAGACCAAATACGTTTTCCTTGAAATCTCTGTTCTCTTCCAAATACTCCAAATATCCAATATCAGTATGCAATCAGCTGTAGAGCTAGAGGTTAGCCAGGTTAGTTAGCATTGTTGTCATGATTGAATATGCTAAAGCAATCTCGATTTCACTTGTGGCGAGCGTCCACTGCAGACCATTTATACCCAGCAATCAATTCGAATTACGTACAAGCCGAAACTCCACTAATTACAGTGCTTCTTTGACGAAACTTGTTAATTGGTTTGAATATATATTTTATTATAGACATAGGTAGAACTATGGGTATGTAAGTACAAGATGCCAAGACTGCTTTCCATTTTTGACATTTTACTTGGAACTTGTAAAGGTTGTGCGTAATTCGTTGTGAAATTAGTCATTTATACCACTTGTCGCGGCGGGGATGGTCTGGTTAAGCTAGATTCTTGACGGCTCAAACCGCTGTCTTCTTCCGGTCACCTTTTGTCCGGACTCTAGGCACACTACGCACGTAGTGCCGGCGATGTAAACCCATTGGGATCTTAGCCACCTCGAGGCCTAGTCTATCGACGGAGATCCGCAAGGTCTTCAATATTGGAATTGGAGGGGAGCGGAGGGATATTCTCCTCCAATCCCCTGCTCTCCTGTTTCGGATAGAGAAAGCAGGTTCCAAGGCATGCGATAACTATGCTGAATCTAACATTTCAAATCAGAATACTTTCTTCCTTTCATTAAAGCAAACTTTTTGCTATCTTTAATTTAACTCTCATATACTTGTTGCTGTCTCTTAATACGTTAAAATTAGTGTTACTTAAACCTATTCCTTAATTTTTACTTTGCACAAATCCCTAATTTGACTTTGCAACCTACCTATTTTTCAGTTTATACTCATTTTAACTCCACACCCTAAGGTTGTCTGGAAGAAATCGTTTAGCGATAAGACCGCATTATGTATCTTTAAAATTGTAATTTTTACTGTATATTCCTCTTTTCGGGGTACAATTAGGTATATTAATAATATGAATGATAAATATGTGACGGTTGTGTCACCACTATCGAACCACGAACAGTTATCCTTTACTTTATGCATTGAAGTATGAAGTGACATAGGAGTCACTTGACATAGATTATATGCTTCGTGAAATTACCTCTTCTCAACACTTCATTTCTATCGCGTTGTTTGGCACGTTCTCCCGTTCAATCTCAAGCAAACAATTAATACTTGAACTAGCTGTGTGTAACGGATCTTTCATATAACAGGTGACGCTTCGCTAGAATTGCCATATTAGTGTGCTACGTGAGACATTCTGATAGTAGGCGTACCAATATGGAATATATTGAGTCATTGGGTGGATTAAAGTGCATGAACGCATTTGTGACCAACCCCAGGTAAGAGTCTAATCTTATCTGGGGCTGTTTTTTAAAAATCCATGAGAGGTATTGGCCACTTATCATCAGATGGACTGTATACTTGTCTGCTACGTCCATTTTTTTATTTAATTTTTATTTTTGTTTGATTTATTAATATTTTTATTAATAATAATAAAAAAATATATCAGCCGCAAGAAAGCCAATGAAACCGATTCAATGTATTTATAGAGTTGCTACATTTTTCTATGTAATACTACTACAGGCACAACAGCCAACCAATACTAAAGCCTTAAAAATTCAACTCGTAACAAAGCATATGTGCATTTTTTGCGATAAAAAGTGACATGGACCTAGCGAATGTAAATTAAAGTCCGCACCAATCACAACATCGTTATCTTGGTCTGCAATTCTGTCAAATGGATTGCGTGTATCCAACTAGCCAGTTTCCATCAGGATTTTTTCCTTATTTAAATAGATAAGTAACAACTTATATAACGTAGGTATATATGTAAAATAACATATATATGCAACGTAGCTATAATAGCTACTCTTAATAAAATTTACCTTGAATCAAATAGTTGTTATAGTATCCGTCTATATGGAATTATTACTCAATGTAAATGACACTTCCAAAAGAACGGTCATATTTTATCAAATCCATGAATAGGCATGGACGTAATTTGTGACTCGCAATGACCTATTTTAGTCGAGATTAAAAACTGTCAATATTTGCGAGATTTCTCGTAACGAACAAAAGTCAACATGGAGTAAATCGGTGTGGCGTTTAATAAAAGCCGCAGTCGTTCGTTGATTTAGAACAACTGTGCTCGGTCACAAACACAAGCCGAAGCCGAACACGAGTCGAATTCCCGACCCAATCACAATCCGATAAACGTCATGATGGAATACGAAAGGATTTTATTAATCTGTTTTCCATTTATATGTAAAATGACTTAATCCATTAAAAACGCATGTCAGTAAATATGTGATAATACTTGTTGCCGCCTTGTAACAACAATTCAAAATGCTGCTGTATTCTGGTCTGAAAAAAATGGTCAGGAGGATAAACGTATACAAGGCTATCTATCTCAGTCCTCAGGGTAGCTACGCATCTGTAACCGATGTCAGCTAGAACTTTAAACCTGTCGGGGGATGCTTGCAGGTATATTGTTTATATTACTTTGGTATATTCATAATATTTAAAAAGCTATAACAAAACTAGATTATAAACACAAATTTGGGAAAGCATTACAATCATGTAGTAACTCAGTGTGTTGATGTGTAATTCAGACAGGCTTACCCGAAATGTGTATATACAATATACACAATATAATACAAATTCACATTTCGGGTAAATTTATTACTAATACTACTTTAACACCTTCAGTGTCACGCCCTCTGTGTTCTTGTTAATTTTACTACGGTGCCAGCAACTCGCCAGGCGTGCTCAAACTGCTATGTGAAAAATACGTCGGCGTCGGAGAAGTATACGTGAAAATCATAGTGGCATTGAACGTGTTAACTACTACTATAACATATTTTAGTACACATTTTAGGACAAGTACTTAAATAAGAATAGAATTTGTCTATTTCTTATATGGTAAAACCATTGCCGCATGCCGATATGAAAAAATAAATCGGAGGTGTGTACCTACTTCCGTAATTTAGACTGTATTAACGATACATTCTCCCATACCTTTCTTCGTATGCATCGTTATTCACACCATATAAAAGCTCTCGTAGGGATGTTTATTCAGAGCTCGTCTATTCCGCGGCTGAATATAGAGCCAACGGCGCAGGCGCCCCTCTGCCCTAATCGAGCTCTCCGCTGACTGTACTAAATCCCAGTTGGCAATGGGTACACGGTTCATTTAGTTCTGAATTGAGAAAACAAAAAACAATGTGGTTGTGACGCTAAGGAATCGATTAGGACATAATAGTTGTAAGTTAAAATTAAACCAGTAAGTACAACTGTACTTACTGGTTTAATTTTAACTTACAACTTGGTGATGATATACTTATATTTGTATTTATATAATGTCGTATAATGTTGCTGTTTTATAAATGAATTAAGTCCAACCCCGTAGTAGCTACTGTAAACCGTTGAATAGTTCCCTTAAGTGTCCTTCGATTTCATCATCACGCCATGACAGTCACAACCCATGAAAGGTGAAATATTATCGTCAATACAAATCAAGCCCAAACGCAAGGTAACTGTCGTATATAGTTGAAGACTTCTTTCGACTGTCGAAAGTTTACCTCGATTTCTTTGGAATGCCATCATCACATCCTGGTTTCCTTATCACGGTAATAATCATATGAATCGGTTCATAACAGACGAAGTTATCCGCGAACACACATAAAAAAATATATACATATACGGTTGAATTGAGTAATATCGTCCTTTTTTGAAGGCAATCACTACAAGATTCTCATTTAAATAATATTTCAGACGTTATTATCGTCAAGATAACATTGGACTTATACTTTGTAATATGTTTAATAATAAGCACAATTATAAAAGAAAATTTATGCTCCATACATTTATAGACCTAGCAGATGATATAAAATATTTGACTTATGCAGGGGCCATCAAAGTATGACAAATGACATTGTTAAACAGCCCGACTCCTGGAAAACTATTGTTTGCCTTCAGTTTCACTTCAGAGTTTTTAAGCAGTTGATTTTTGTTTTTGTAAAAATATGCTTAATTTAAAGTATTTTATGATTTAGCATCAAATATGGATATATGGAATAGTCTATTTGCTTTCCATCGATATGTCAATATCAATCCGTCAAGACGATTGGACTGTAGTGCCTGCGATAAAGTTTTCGAATGTGATACGTCAACCGTAACAACATTGTGCCGGAGAAATCAGGTCGTTTCATTAGTAGTAGTAGTACCTGGAAGCACAGGTCGTAATGGTCGGTGGCCACGTGATCCGATGATGGAGTCGTGTCAACCGCAATTGTTTGAGATCAGCCATATGTTCCGTGTATGCTTACATGTTATAAAGAAAAATAGTTTGAAAAACCCTAAAGAGCACGACAAAAAACAGTAAGTGTAGCTTAGTCAGCTCTATAGTCAACCAAATATGCATATTTGGTAATGTTATAAAGCTAAATACAAAATTAATAAATCACTCGAGCGCCTAAATTATATAGCAATATTTTTTGAGACCAATTCAGGAAGACAAGTAATAAAAGCAAACCTGTCATTTAAAGTATTTTTCTATGGCTACACCTAGCCGTACGGCTATGAGGATTTACATAAAAATCAGCTGACTGCCTCACCAGTCCAAGGCTTAAAGTTAAACTTTAAAATAAATATATATAACATAAGTATCACAATAAAAGTAATAAGCGATATATAAAACATTTGAAAATTACAACAGTTTACTATTTATACTATGTTTATTATTATTACGTAAATAAAGATGAATTGCATTCATCATCAATACTTTTGGAGAACAGGAACATTACGCCAAAATACTGTTGACAATCTTTAAAGAAAAATAATGTCATGCAAAAGTCAATCAGCAATGGAATAAAATAAAATAATTGTATCGAAAATTATTAACATAAACAGGGTTTTGTAACATTTGCCATAAATAATTTAATTATAATGAATATTCGTGCATTTTCGATCCCCTTATCGTCTAACCATGAATATGAGGTCAATTTTATTGTTATTAAACCTCTAACTATTGCATGTAATTTAGGTATTATGTTACAGATAACTGGTGTTAAAAAGAACCACATATAAATGAATTTAATGGAGCTCTAAAGGCCTTTAAAACAAACCAAAATAAAAATAAAGTGGATATTAACTTTCATATCAATACTTAGTAGTCAAATATATGATAAATATATAGATAATACCTATCATCATGAAAAATGTAATTATTTGAATTCAAATATAATAAAATGTTTTGCCATTGTTTTAATTTTTGAGCTATAATAATAATAATATTTCTGTGACAAAAAGAAACATATTTATAGACTTTTATTTTTTTAATCTTATATCAAATAGATTGTCAATTGACATCAACTCAATAACATAGGTATTTGATCTCGATTTACATTTTTTTCGAATCGAGTTGAATTTCTATTTTTTATAAAATATTAAATATTGAATAAAATTGTAGGACATTGAATTAGGCCGTGATTTAGAAATAGGTATTTAATCAAAAGAAATCTGAAGCGAATGATAAAAAAATTGAACCGATTATTACAGTTTTTCGAGTATTTTTCTTGACACATACATACGACGTGCACGGTAAAAACTGTTCTTTTTTTAAATATTATATTGAACTTAGTTTGTCTGAGAAGTATCTAATGTTACAAGAAAAGTGTTCCTCTTGATATTTGTGAGCTCATATTACCCTGAAAGTGCAATCTATGCGAGAATAGAATATTTTAATCGAGAAAATGGCCCGTCACTAACAAAGTGAGAATACAGCACAATCTACGCGTTCGACGTGCAAATACGTTTATCCTATATAAATTATTATCGTTTATCGTTTATTAATGTATTCTCGAAAGTAAATATAGTTTCCGGCAAGTCGTTTACGAAAGAGGAAACGCAACATCTTCCTGAAGCATTATTATTTCTGCCATTTTTGGGAAATGAAGGCACAAGTAAATTCTACTTACTACTTTCTTGCATATTTAAATCTTAATTACATTAACCGATTCACATTTATTTAATTACGTCCTCATGGGAGATACTGTTGCGTTTGTTGTTCAGTTCGGGCAGAACATCAAAAGAACATTGAACAGTATGATAACATAGCTATATTATGTATGCTCTGGCGTCCATACATACCATAAAATTTACAATATCTATAGGATTTGCCATTTTACTAAGCTAGTATCGTTATTCACTCGTTAGGATTAGTACAGATTTATTTTAACTATCTCTCTTTTAGGTGAACACCGAATTGCCCATTTGTCTCTTCCCATTAATAAGGGTATCTGCGGAAGGTAACGTATAATAAACCAGATTTTACATTAAAATAATAAATTCAACAGTAGATAAAAGCTTTGCTTTCTACGTTAATTACAAGTAATTACGATGACGAAGCTTTATAAGGCTAACGTACTTTCGTGGTATCGGAATTGTATAACGTAGTGAGCTAATACAGGCTTTAGTGATCGAATTATTATTATCCTTTTCACAAGTTGCAAATGAGTTCAGCAAGTTTTGTGGTAACAGCATAACTTCTTAAGAACAATGAAACGTCCCTACTTAAGTAGAAAGGAAAGTATACGCATTTATTTAATTTATACTGAACACTAGTTGTAATGGTTTGTGGGTTGCACGAGACCGCAACGTGTCGTGGCAAAAGCAATTGTTCGAGATCATCGGAGTGTCGCCTTGCGTTTTTCTGCCCCTTCGAGTCGGAAAAACGAGTAAACATATTTCCATGTTCAAATAGCAAGAACATAACGCAGCTATAATTTGTTTCCAGGAAAAAAACGATTTCACTGGATCCATTTTTTGGACAATTTTTATTCAATAAACAGCTAAGTGTCTGAGTAATTAATCATGTCATGTCTAACTCAAATTAATATTCACAATTTGAGATTAACCTCTTAGTAAGTTGCGGCTAATACCATGAGTATAACTACAACGATCAAAATATAAAACTGTCATATCTTTGACGCTACGCGGCTTTTCAGGGTTTTCAGGTGAATAAAGTAAATTAGTCACTCAAAGTCACCGTACACTAATTAAATCAATACCCACATTCTCTAACCCGATATTGGCATTGACAAACGTATCTCGCAAACAAAAAAATATATTTTTGTGAGGGAAGAAACCCGAATACAGAATATTTTATGAAAATCAAGTTTCGTTTATATGAAATCGATCTAGCAACAGAATTACTATTTATATAGCAATTCTGTTGCTAGATCGATTTCGTTTCTTTAAACATATATGTATGAGATAATTGATGTATCCGAAATTAGGCAACTATCTGATATTCGACTATTTTACTATTTGGTACAAACTTTCTAATTTTGTTTAGATAAAATTATTTACATTTAAAAATGTATAAATTATATTTATCAACCCATTTAATTCTCATTACTAGACTCCTGCTATTGCGATATGGGTTGTGGTCAAAAGCTTACCTACATACCAATAACAGAATGTAGTTTATAAATAGCGCGATCTAATACAAATTACCTGTAAATAATACAAAATTCATTCTCCGATACAATGATAATGTCTGTCGTACCCACAATCCTTGTTCGTAGTAATGATATTAATAGACAAAAGTGATATTACTCCACCAAGCAAAATAGATGAACGGGCGGAATGAGGTCCCGCCTCATGCCACGTTCTCGTCCTAGTACCGTTTGCAGCTAAACTTGCGAACAAATAGATGTTGGCGAAGATTTTCAATAAATTAATGTTGTTACGTATTGCGTTTCCGTTTTACTGGTAACAATGTTTACATATATATATATATATTTTTATGAATGTAACTAAACGAAAAGGCAGACGAGCCACCTGATGGTAAGTAGTCACCGTCGCCTATGGAGTTTTGCAACGCCAGGGAGTCGCCAATGCATCGTCGGCTTTGAAGGAGAGCTCTTTTTGAAGAAGCGTTCCGGGAATACCTCAGGAGGAAGCTCATTCCACATCTTACATGTTCGTGGCAGCAAAAAACGCGCAAACCTAACCGTGGAGGACCGCCACGAGTCCAGTTGATGCGGATGGAACCTCATCCTTCAGCATGTAGTGCGATGGAGGAAGGGTAGTGTAGGCACTAGGTCAATGAGTTCCTCGGAACACTCACCATTATAAAGCCGGTAGAACAAGCAAACGAAACCTATGTCCCACCGCAGGCTTAACGGTTCAAATCGATCGGTGATCCTTGGGTCGGTTGGAACGGTTCGGACCGCGCGTTTCTGTACAGAGTCAAATGGGCCAAGCTGGTACTGTGGCGCTCCAGCCCAGAAATGCGAGCAGTACTCCATGTGGGGCCTCACTTGTGCCTTGTACTGCCTGGCTCTACTAAGAAAACCCAGTTTTTTGGAAGTCAACTTGACTTTACCCTCCAAATGACTCCGGTACATCACACGAAATGTCAACGCCCAGGATCCCCACGCTTTTAACAATGGTGAGCGGAATTCCTTGGAACTTAGGCGCTATGACAAATGGGATTTTTTTAGCGGTAAACGCGTGGACTTGTGTCTTCGTGGGGTTGAACTCAACGAGGTTAAGTCAACCCCATGTCGAGACCCGCTCCAGAGAGTTCTCGATTTCTGACACAAGTTGGATTCTGCTTTCTTCCACCTGTGTCCGAGAGGTCTTCGCACGGCCTGTATAAACAGCATCTCCCGCGCTGTCATCTGCATAGCAAAGCATGTTACTGATCTGTAGTAATATGTCATTGATATGCAGAATGAACAGTGTGGGAGAGAGAACAGAGCCTTGGGGCATACCGGCGTTAATGTGTTTTGTGTCAGAGCAGCACCCATCGACTGCGACGTTTAAAGTTATTATTTCCTATACTAACTTTGGGATACATTTATTAGTTTCGAAAATACTTCAAACGTGTTAAAACTATTTACCTTAAACAGGGAGGTAATACCAATTTCAAGAGTGAAATTGTTCTTACGTAATTTAATTCTGAAACGACCGTCTTAGTACTCAGGAGTGGCACCGCATTTGTAATCAGTTTGAGATAGAATCCCTGTTCTGTTGGAGTTTTTTACAGGTCCATAAGCGGTAATAACCACTTACCATCAGGTGGATTGCAAGCTCGTTTGCTAGTCGAATCTCATAATAATGTTATACAAAGACATGCTTTTGTTGAAAGATTGAAGTAAGATCCATTCACTGCTATTATTCCAGACTTGCGGATGCAAAAAAGTAGAAACTTTACCTTATACCAGTTTATTCCCGCGGTTCCGCACGCTTCGTTCATGTTTACCACAGTACGAATGAGTAGTATGAGTAGTATGTAGATCATAATTTGGTACAAAGATAATTCATAATCTGGATCATAAATTTTATCTGTGGGCCAAATTTTACCGAAATCCAACCAGTTGTTATTGCATGAAAGACTTACATAATACATGCAACCCCTCAAACTTTCGCATTTATAATATAAGTAAGACCTATCTCCCTTTTTTAAGTTTTCTACAATAACATAAGCACATGATTATATAAAACGAAGCATTTCTTACTATTATATGTGGTGAATACAGCGATTATCCAATGGATGGCACACATGTTGGCAAGTTATGCGCGCCCTAACAGCTAATATCGGGCTAAGTGCTCTACGCTCGCATTACACGAGATAGTTTAGTATCTCGAAACAGGATATTTTCGTGCGAGATATTAAAAGCTTTTATTCACAACGAGGTCTGTTCCGGCGCTTCGGCGTGAATAATCAATTGCAATAAGTCTTATGTAAATATTATTCGTAGTGCGAGGTACCACCTATTTCAGCGTGATAATGTGGCTCATTTAATCGATGTAGTCCGGAATCCTTCGTCCATTTTTACCACTTATTACTATCAAGTTAGT
Source organism: Cecropterus confusis (assembly GCA_018251515.1). Classification (NCBI taxonomy): domain Eukaryota; kingdom Metazoa; phylum Arthropoda; class Insecta; order Lepidoptera; family Hesperiidae; genus Cecropterus; species Cecropterus confusis. Next base: position 1,318 of record DWTU01000460.1, on the reverse strand, counting down.
TTTGCGAGAGTAGCTTCACTTCGATGAGACGCCCAACTTCTTTTCTGACAACGATTCTCGATTGTGGTAGCTAAAAAAAGTAGCAGGGACACAATATGTTAATTTGAGATCTTTTTTTAGTACATATTAAGATGTTTATCTAAGTTTTATATCTATCTCATTTAATGGATATAGTCCGGTATCCGTCGTCCATTTTTACCACTTATTACTATCAAGCTAGTTTTGCGAGAGTAGCTTCACTTCGATGAGACGCCCAACTTCTTTTCTCACAACGATTCTTGATTGTGGTAGCTAAAGAAAGTAGCAGGGACACAATATGTTAATTTGAGATCTTTTTTTAGTACATATTAAGATGTTTATCTAAGTTTTTCGAAAAAATATTTGTCCTGCAAAATGTATGGTTTTATGAAATAATTCCCTTTTTACAACAAGTGTCAATAACAAGTTCATGAAAAATGATTACTATCCAGCTGATTTTTTTTCTGTTGCTTACATAATAGCAACAGAGTATAGTCAATCAAAGAATAGTCAAATTCAGATGTCAGAAAAGAAGCTAGGCGTCACATCGCTATTTGAAAAATTTGATTGATAAAATATATAAGTGGTAAAAATCCTGGACTAATATCCACGGGTGGATCCCTCTGCAAATGTTAGCAATAGTCCTCCTAACCCTTCTAAAAAGCCTTTGAATGTTCTACCCTCCCTTTTCTCCCACCAGTATCATATTAAAATTTCAACTACGGTTTTCAGATTACAAAACTTCATGACTTACTGCTATTTCTTTCTTATAAAATCCATCGATAAGAATCGTTTACTAGCAGGTGCTATCGTAAAACTTATTGCGAGCGCATGTATTTCCGCCCTACTTGGCAAATCAATCTAACTAGTTACAAGTTTCCGATATTATTTGACCCGGAGATAATTCCCGGTAACAGCGCGAGAGGATGCTGTTATTGAGCCTGTGAATTCTCGAGAATGAGTAGTTAACATGCTCTAACGATTAGCTCCAATTAAAATTTCCGATATTGTATTTCCCGTTTTTCTATACTTGTATATTGCCTCTAAATTTTGTGTTTTTCTGTAGAAATAGATCAAATTGAATTGTCATAGTGATTAGAGGACCGCTTTCGCAGTTTTTTAAGTAGCCTACATATTCGTACGCGAGCGGTGCGCGAACATTTTTTTTTATAGTCTACAAGTAGCAAACGAGCACGCAGCCCACCTGATGGTAAGTGGCTACTGCCGCCTTTGGACATCTGTAATCAACCCTAGGTCAAAGTCTCATCGAAGGTTATCCACAGATGCGTTGCTACCCCTG
>DWTU01000459.1:0-17226 GCA_018251515.1 Cecropterus confusis | reverse complement strand
AGGATTAATGCTGTATAGCTTAAAATCGCTGCGTAAATAAGCGATTATTTTTCGTAAAAAGTAAAGGATAAAAAATGGTTATTGTGGGTTATCCCTAAGAGATAGACATATACCATCGTGGACATTTTTGTAGAAATTTTTAACGTGTACAATACCGTGGTACATTATTTGTATCTATCTCGTAAGGTTCAGCCAGCTTTGGCAATGAAAGCGCAAAAAAATGTTTTTATTTACGACATCACATTAGAAACCTCTCAAATTATGAGTGTTTTTGTACTATAATATGCATTCACTCTTGCTTCACTCTATCTATTAAAAGAAACCGTATCAAAATCCGTTGCGTAGTTTCAAAGTTTTAAGCATATATAGGGACAAACAGACAACGGGAAGCGACTTTGTTTTATACTGTGTAGTGATAGTATTATTATTTTATTGTATGTATTTGAATTAACGAGTGTAAATAAATCTTAATTTATCGAAAAATTATAATTTTCAATTTACTCCTTCTTTGTATCATACATAATAATGATAATTCAGTGATAGTAATTCAACTCAATTCATATATGTATGCAATTTTCCATGTTCCAATGTTTCTTTATGACGTTATCACGTAAAACTATCGTCCGTATACCGACTTTACAGACAAGCAATTTTTGTCTCTGTTACAATATTTATGGCAAGACTAAGTACATAAAATAAATGCAAATGTTGTACATATAAATGTAAATCACTTTCCTAATTACTTACATATTAGTCTTAGTATAAGGAAAGTAACGTCGGCTCTCCCAATTATTTCTAAACGTACACACCACCACTATTACAGTTTTAATTATCTGATTATAACTATATTATGAGAGTTACTGTCTTGTTTTATTAGTTCGCTTTTATATATCTTCATACATTTGATATCGTCATTTTGGTAGATAACAAAACTTTTCGCTGCTATGTTTTCGTATGTGTACTTGTAACTTTTTGCTGCTGAATACCATGTAAATTTCTTCGGACAAATTTCTGGCATCAGAAATTCCCTATTATCAACTCCATGATACGTGATACGAGTACACATACTTTTCAAATTTCATGAGGATAAGATGTGTCGTTAAACGAGGTAACGGGACAAATAAACATGCCGATTTTCGCATTTCCTCCATCAGCTTTATTAAGTAAATAGAAATTCGCTGGGTTAATTCCCTTAAAGTGTACCAGGGTTGGGCGTTACTCAATTAATTATTCAATCAGATTCTTAATTTAAACAATTATTGTTTAGCTACATTTCAATACGATTTTATACAAAAAAAAAATCTAATATTAAATCTAAAGTCTTGCAAATCAAGATACAAAATGTAAGTCTTATTAGGTTTAATTCAAATTAATGATAATTTTATATAGTGCTGTTTATTTGTAAAAAATATGCATGCATGTAAAAACTTTATTCACGTACACTACTTAGTCATTTTTTATCATTATTTTTCATTTAAATTAATAATAGAATTAAAAGTTAATCAATACAATTAAAGCATATCACAATTAACAACTGATCAATTGTTAATTGACTCATTTACAATTAACAGTTGATAAATTTTTACCTGTAGGTGAAGCAATTTACAATTAATTTTTTTTTTCACAATTAAAATTCGATCACCACTGCTATACACTGATGTACACAGTTATTTCTATAATACGATTTTGTTATTAGGTAATCACTGCTGCAGATGCCTTAACAAATTCAAATAGAACAGAAAACGCTGTTGACTCACACATGGAATTTATACGAATTTTCCACACTTACGAAATCCGTCAGCAATTGTACGCATAGTTTATTTTATTTGGACTTCAATAACTACGTGTTAAAGTAAATAAACCTCTGAAAAATAACACAAATAGCACACAGGTATAGAGAAATAGGTAAATTAAATGCACGTAAGCCAACAGTTGCTAAGGATAGAAAGCCCCCAGGCACATCGGCTTATGAAGTCTAAACTGCACCTTTACATACGCCGCCTTCTGAATGCCGCTTCTATATATATATAATTACGAACAAAAGAATCGTTTTAATGTTTTAATGATGGAACTAGATTATAACAGATTCATAAATAATTAAAATATGTTGATGGATTTCTGTACTAATGCGTATTAAAGCTTGCTTATATGCGACTAGATATGTTAATTACAACGATGTAGATCGCAAGCAATTATCATAATAATATTACTTAACCGCGCAACGTCAAAGTGTCTGCCAATACTGCTGAACTTTTCATTACATTCCTTTATTTAAGATTTACGTATTATACATGTATACTTTATTTATTAAAATGTTTACTTTTAAGCATCACTGTAGATTATGTAAATAGTGGTATTTGTAACATTGATTTTCAGGTGATCCTCTCGAGATCGGGCCACGTATAAAAAGCTATATGCCCATGAGGAAAGTACTTTTTTCTTAGGTCGAGGGCCCTGGGTTTTATTTTATGTAGGTGAAAATGATATCTTTGCAGGAAATTGTAACCTTTTAAAAGATATAGGCAAATTCGTTATAATCTACGATCATATATCGTCGGATCCACGGAACATGCGCGAACTGTCCGGCTGCGGGGTCGGTGGTGATTATTACTACAATCACGTTATCACGTAGTTCTTTTACCAAAAACCGTGTGCCCAAATTTCTCAATCGTATAATGGGAGTACTGACTTTTAATTTTAATTCGTGAGATGGCAAGCCGGCAGGATTGAGGAAATTAAAAAAATCTTGTGGGTAATGCACCGTATCTTCGAAATTACGGACGCTGCCAATAGATTTGTAACATTTTAAATCATCGGGTACTTGTTCCATATTAATTTTGTTTACCTCATTTACTGACTCGTTTCTTATCGATACTTAGCTCTCGAACGAACCAGGCGTACGCTACGGCTGCTTTGCGTTGGGTCACACTGGTCATTTCGTGGCGGCGGCGGCGGTGTTTATTTTTCTAAATTTGTGATATCTTATGAATGGAATGTCCGATTTGAGTAATTTAAAAAGTTATCTATAGGTATTGAAACAGTTTTGAATATGAGATTTTTTTTTGGATACAGATTTATACGAAAGTATGGTTAACATGGTCAGATTTTGGTCAGTTTTTTTATTAGCTTTTAAAATTTAAAAAGTAGTTATATGCGACGTTTTGTGTATATAATATATATTGATATGCTCTCTTATATTTTAGTACATTTTTTTGTTCTATTTTCTATAGTTTTCGTAGAGTACGCGACAACAAAAAAAAATTGCATTCTTTTTACACCTTGGTTCACATACTGACACATTGGTACTGAAGTTTTATTTTTTATAGTAATATATAGCCTATGTTACTTTGAATTAATGTAGCATTCTTTTGGTGAAAGAATGTTTAAAATCGGTTCAGTAGTTTTTGAGTTTATTAATTACAAACATGCAGTTTTTCTCTTTATAGAGATTTCTCTTTATAGATTGATTTTTCTCTTTATAGAGATGTTATGTATACATATAGATATGTACAAAGAATCTTCCTTCAATTGATGATTTGTTGATGTTATTTATCGAATATTGAAGACGTTTTGGAAGGTCATTTTATTTTCACCTCAAAATATTTATCCTTTAATAACATGTTTTCACTATCGACATATAAATAAATGTTCCGTTTCTACCAATCGAGAGACCTGTCTTTTAATTTTACCAGGAATAAAATGTTACTTGAGTGTTTTGCCAACTACTTCATACAAGTCCATTTATTTATCAAGAATAATATATGTTTATGAGATAGAGCGTCACAAAAAGTTCTTTGCGTTCACATTTTCATGTAAAAATAGATTTTAATATAATACTAAGTTACAGTAATCATAGACATTAAAATATAATCAAATGGATGAAACTTAGAAAAACCTTTCTCGGCCGAGTTCACTTTTTCAACGACCTGTCTTAGCTAACTTTTTACTTATGTAAATATTCATTTCGGTACACCATGTACTAAGTACAACGAAATATGCTTTGTCTAGTAATCTTTTGTATAGTAAGTAATAATTCGGGTATCTTGGCTCTTTGGTAACGGATCACAATGCTCCATCTTCAGAAATAAGAAGGAGAATTATGGCGGCTAATCAATGCTACTTTAGTCTGCCGAGAAGTTTTCGTTCGAAAATACTTTCAAGTAGAACTAAGCTTCTCCTATATAAAACTTTACTAAGACCTAAATTAACATACGGATCTGAATGTGGGTGATCAGATGTGCGAATTCAGTTCACAAATTATCACCATCACCTAGGGTTGACTGGTACAGTTTGGTATTTCAAAAGTTCAAATAAATGTTGGGCGCTGAATAGAAAGACGAAAAATCCTTTCTACTATTCAAACACAAGATTTTAAGACAAATTTTTGGTGCAAGCCACGAGCTTTATCAAATGTATGACGAGCGCAATGTCGTCAAGATCATAAATGTTATACGGCTACGATGGGCAGGACATGTGAGAAGGATTGAACTACCCAAACGTCTACTACATAGTAAGCCGGTTGGGTGGAGAAACCGAGGAAGGCCAAACTCAGATGGCTAAAAGGAGTCGTGCAAGACCCTTTTGTTTAATTCAAAAATTGGATGTGACAAGATGATGGGAGAAAGCCCAGAATAATAATCTTTAACTAATCTTTTTATCCTTGTTATTACAGAAATGTACAGAACATGATTAAGTATATTATATACTTAATCTTTTTCTAAAAAAAACTATGCCAAAAAAGAGACATTTATGGATTTATAATGATTATAATGATGTAATGGAAGGTCACTCTAGTAACCTCTACCCTATCAATATAGTCAATTTCTTTGATTTAAATACTAAATGTAACCTCATGTAACAGGAGTTTGCTTTATCTAAAAAGGTTCAATTAAAACTTTAGCGGAGATAGTTCTACACTAAATCTGAACGAGATACGAACTCGAAGCTCGAATCGGGTACTCAATCAGGCTATTCAACTCTAAAGCACACAGTTTTATACAGTTTGAAAGCAAGGATCAGAGAATTACATTTAAGTTACATTTATTTCATTTGATGCTCATGGACTTCTGGTAAGCTGTACGTAAAATTCCACGTTACGTATAGATCAACGTGAAGCAGAAATTGTGTCATTACTTCTCTTTCTAATCTATATTTAAAAACAGACCCGACAAAAAAATTATTCGCTATTTATTACGTCTACCGCAATACTCTTTCCTGTTGTATGTGTTTGAAAACCATTAGACAATGGAAATAATCTGGTACTTGACGGTATAATAATGGTTGCGCATAATTCAATATAAATTTTTATGTATCCTGTTGGACCAAACGAGGTCTATAAAATTATTAATGAATTAAAGAATACTAAAAGTGCCGGTTACGATAGCATACCACGTAAATTATTAAAAATGTGTTTATCACGTATTTCAATTATACTAAGTCACATAACAAATTTAACTTTAACTCAGGGAGTTTATCCAGATAAACTAAAAATAACTGTGATTTGACCACTATACAAAAAACGTGACAAAAACAATAGTGATAACTACATACCTATAGCATTAATACCGGTACTTTCTAAATAAAGTCTGTGAAAAATTATCCGCAAACGTTTCGTTATGTATACGTTTGCGGATATACTTCCAGAAAAACCAGCAATATTAAAAAATGAACAGTGCGAATTTTGAAGAATTGGGTCTACAAATTTTGCTAAATACGAACTTCTTAGAAATATCACCATAAGTCTGAATTGTTGGAGTACCGATATTTTTTATTTTTATAGATTATATATTTTATAGATTTAGATACGAGTCTTCGATTTTGTGTGAACGTCAGAACCACAGGTCAACAGCCACATTTTGTTTTGAAATTGTGGTTAAAAAATCCTTATTACTTGCTTATATCAGCTTATCATAACAGTGTCGCAGGGTAGTGTTTTAAGTCCATTGCTATTTATTATATATATTAACAAGCTGATCTCCGCGGTCTACCCGCGTTTAAAAAACCTAACTTAACATGTTTACACATAGCCGAAATTTTAGACCTTATACAATTTTAACATCAGTCCTCTCTGTAACAATGCTATAACATTGTTACAGAGAGGACTGATACCAACTGACATTAGTGGCAGTGACGCTGGATGCGTGCGCAGTTTCTTTGGTTTTAATTTTTTGTGTGGAACCCTAATCACATTTCCTAAAATAGAAATAGCCTGAGTATAGGGGAATCACTGTGATAATGGTAGACTTTACTACGTGGAATAAGTATAAACGATGTTGAGTAATAGACTAAATGAGGGGCGTTTGAAGAGGACTTTTATAATATATAGGAAAAAAGATGCTAATTAAGGATTAGGGCGTAGAAGGGCAAAAGGCTGGGTTGGCAGAAAGGTGTACACTGGCCGGATATAACACCTTCCCCCACGGGGTATACTTCAGAGATTGCTCTGAAGTTTAAGGACATTAAATTAAAGTGTAAAGTGTATGGGAGCAGGAGGGGAAGAAGTGGACTCTTCAGGGTCAAAGTGAGTTTGCGTAGAAGAGGTTTTCTTTAAAGGACTCTGAGAAGGTTGCAAAGTTATAATACTGATTGCTCAACCGCTGCTAGATTTACAATACATTATTATTAATTACATTTTAACTACTGCATTGAATTACTATTGAAACTGCAGCATATATATATTTATTGCACCTTTGTAATATAAAGTCACAATAGGGCAAACTTAATGCCTGATGTTATTCTCTACCAGTCAACCCTGGGTGGCTGGAAAATTTGCGGCAGGTGATTATTTTAAATGTGAACAAAACAATATATATACTATCGATTTGATACAATTATACAGTTTTCCAAATAGTCAATATTACAATAAAAGGTTTTATCTTTGGTCATGCCTATGTATTTATTTTCCGGTATAATTAAACTAAATGAATTTTGTTCCATAAAGTTATGAGGTACTGGTAGAGGAATATTATGAATTAAATCGTATTGTTTATTGTATCCTAAACGTATTCTTAGAACAAAATTAATCTTAATTATTCATAAAAAGAAACCATTCTAGATACATTCGTTATAAGATGTATAAAACTTTAATCTAACTTAGCCGATATTGCTTCCTGTGCTACTAACCAATTATCCTATACAGAAAGAAAAAGATCTTAAAAATTGATTTGATACCTGGTGTTTTTCGAATAAATATATCTCGATTCGATCTCGATTTCGATTAAAAATGAACATTTTTGCACCAGGCTCCTTGTGTTGTCAAATATTTTCAGTAGGATTTTTTTGTTCTTTGTTGATCCCCTTTCATAAATTCACGAATATATATTATAGTTACAGTAAGTATTCAACTTGAAAAAAAGACCTATTAAATAATTATTGTACTATATAATCAATTTTATCTTTACTGAATTCTTCATTTTATTTCAATGACACAAGGAAGGTCGTGGTCGAGGTCATGTCATTATTGTCAATATTGCAAGTTTATTAACTTCATCCAGCACTCAATTAACGCTTGCTACGTTGACGTAAATTAAAATGCAGTAATTGCTAAATGCTACAAATATTATAATTAAAAACCCAATACCGTTTCCTTTACGTTACTTTTCTTTATTGTTAATAAGTGAATCGAGCAGGATTTTAGAATTTTCCTTTATCTCTTGAACGCCTGTGATATGCAAATTGTAAGCAAAAAAAAAGATAGACTTTTCGTTTACATTTGAGTTTTAGGACCGTATTATATTGGCTATATAATCAACCAAATGTTGAAATCAGCACAGAGTAACAGTAAAAATATAATTTGAAAATTCTAAGTGATTAAATTCCTATAAATAAAAACAAAATACCTTTTATGTTATATGTACACTGTAATATATGAAATAAGTAACCTACCTTTTACTTGAGTCTGCCTCTTTCTTACTTACAGAGCACTGCACCAAAAATACTCTCTGGAGCACTGTTTGGTGCGGTGCTCTGGCTTGTTTATCAAATGTCTAGCTTACATATTCGATCGGCTTATAGACTCCTGTTTCATCTGGAGTTATGATGATTGAAGTAAAATTGGATATTAGTCTATTATAACTACCATTTTTTTAGTATCTGATCCCCATGGTCAACTCAAAGTTGGCCATGGGGATCAGATCATCTTGTTTGTAGAATAAATTAGAGCTGACTCGTTATTTACCTGTGTTTAAAGAAACATAACTATAAACTGTAATAACTTTCACAGACTATATGGCTTACCACAAGATTTGGTCTATAAATACAATTTATTCTCAATCCTTTAAATTCGATTTAGTACTTTTACATACACACATAGAAATTGAAATGATTGTAGAGAAATATTATTAATATTACATTACATTTAAAATAAATTACAATCACATACTTATTCTTTGTTTTTTTATTCAATTATAATATACTGTGCACACGCAGACATAAAACATAAACATAAACGCTTTCTACATTCAAAGCCCCACAGTAGGATTTTCTCCTGTGTCGTGGGTGCCATGGACACACAAATATGAATACACAAACACCCAGAGCCAGATTAGAATCTAAACTCATCATTTAGATGTCTGGTCTGGTCGGGAATCGAACCCGGAACCCACTGCATTTCAGACCGGTATGGTGACCGTTCCGTCACGCAGGTCGTCGAAATATAAATATAGAAATATATACATATTTGAGTTACATGTAACATAATTTCAGTCCATGAATTGCAGTAATTGACGTCAGTTTTATCAATTACATACAAAATTTAAACGCCTTTAAAATAGTATTCCAAAATATTATTCCAAATAAATTCCAAAAATACAAACGAAGCGAATAACGTGTACTGGTTTCAACATCTGGTATCAAACTCCGTCAATATTTATTCATTCTATTGTACTGTAACTTTGTTTCGGCCGCAACCATTTTTTATATTTATATCAGATCTGTTTTGAGTTACTGACTTTATTATGTAAAAGGAGACTTTATTACGTACGAATGTTTTAAGTGAATGTATTAAAAGTGTAACCCGTCAAGGCTAACCTTACAACATAATATTTGCATATTTCGTTATTCCCTCGGGATTTTTACTTTTAGGTCAGTTCTGCTCTAACGACATTATAATATTATGGAGAAAACGTAACGGTACATTTATGGGAAATTCTTTTTTTTTGCGATTTGAATAAAAGTTTTGATTTAATTGTCATTATTGATATTGATCGTTGGTGTCATTCATAATCTAATAGTTCTATTCGAATCTATATCTCTACTTATATTATAAAGAGGCAAAGTTTGTAAGGATGTGAGTTTGTGAGTTTGTAGGGGGTAATCTCTAAATCTACTGACGTAAGGTTAGCCTTGAGCCTACACTTTTAAAATCCCGGCAAATAAATTACCGTATACGAAATATGTTTATGGGTTGCTAAAAATCTTTGCAACGAGTAATATCAAAGTATCATGACACTATGATAATATACGACATAACTCACGACCATTGAGTGCATTTAGAACTGATGATAGGATTACGACTTACTACTTTTAATTCCCCTTCGAGTTGTTAACAAGATTTGTCGACTTTTGTGCTGACAATGTTGATTAAACAAAATTTACCGGAGCTATACATAATCTTTCTTAAAAGTGTATGTAACACGTAATAATAATGTTGGTTATAAATGGTACCAAAAGTTTAAAAAACCGTATGTTATAAATGAGTAAATTGTCAAGGTAAACCCGAGAATTCCCTTAGGCTCAAGCAATGTTGCCTCATTTACAACATATACATACCTTAATAGTTATGTCACCCATGTTTAAAGGTGCCAAAACATTTTTCAATTTATTTTTGCTCACGTCAATTTTATAAATTGTGCGGTACACGTAGTTTTGATTTTTTTTTTTGTTAAAATATGTCAAAACTAGTAACTCGGAGCTTCAAAATGTATTTTTTTACCCCGATACGACTATTCACTGAGATACAGCAATCTGAAAAATCACTAAATATTGGGAAGAAAATTTTCATTTTTTTTTTCTATTGGTGTATGTATAAATAACATCGTCAAATTAAATGCTCTGTAAGTCACAAGCTTATAAGTATAATTTTAACTGAGTCTACAGATTGCGTTAATAGGTATGAATGTGTGCATTACGTTAAGCCTTTTTAGATTTTACAACTGCATAAAGAAATATATTAAATTTTAATACGTTTTCATGCTATTTAGTTCTTTTTAAAATGGTATGTGAAACATTTTATTTTTATAGGAATACAATAATTTTCTCAAAAATTACTGATTAGTGGGTATTCACTCACAAACGCAAGTGTCTTTGTAGGGAACTACATTAGGTCATTACGAGTACTTTTAGGTTTTGATACAATATATTCAAAGCCATAACCGAATTTAACTCAAATTTCACTCGTGGTTATAGGTTACAAATTCAACGACAAATCTCGTCGCTAATAAATTTCCCTCTCCAGAGAATTGCTGCTAACGACTCGGCAATATTTTATTCGCGTTTTCCTATGGAATTACAAACGCAAATGCCTATAATTAATTAGCCACCCCAGATGCGAAATATTTTTGCTTGCTCCTATTTTAATACGCTACACTGAATTCGGTCGGAAGTTATGTTTTAATTGGATTCAGTTTTGTGAAATTGAGCAGTACCTTTTTAACACACGGGCTATGTAATATGTTATAATTATAAATGGTACAGTTATGACAATATATACTTTTTCCAGGTCTCCTGACAATAAAGGATTTATTACAAGCACATATTTTTATTAAAGTATTTTTTATGTCCCATAGTAAAAAAAAATATTTTCCTACTTTGCAAACAAAACGATTGCTTTATAGAAATAATCTTAGTTAATATATAATATAATAGCAAGATAAAGAATTTAGCGAGTTGGACTAGGATTATTCTCAAAACGAATATCCAAATTTCAGACATTCATTTCGAAGCTTTTATCTTTCTTCTTTGTATAAAACTTGGATGAAAATATCTGTGCAAAAGATATTTGTATAAATTAAAAAACAAAAATGTCTAATTGGATCCGTATTTGTATATATATCACTACCAGATACGAAACTTTTCCGGACATTCTTTTTTTACCAGTGTGACAAGTAATAAGTAAAATAGCAGTGACTTTTTTTGTATATATTTTGTTTATTTAAACCTCTGAAAAGTAAGTTGGAAGCTCTCTTGTAAGCGTATTTAGCTTACTGCTCTCTTCAAACAAAAGCACAGTGGCGGTTAGCACTATAAATTGTGCATAAAAATTTAAAACAATTTATTGGGCTAAAAAATTATCCATACAAACTTATGATTTGTCGTTGGAGTTCATATTAGTCGTAAGAACTGTGCAGGGACTCTCAGCCCTTACGTATCTCACAAACTAATATGATTTATTATTGAAACAATATATTAGTAATCTTTTAGTAACAAAATATTAACTAACTAATTTTAACAATAAAATGTATAAAAATATAACTTAAATGTAAAAAGAAACAAATTGTCAAATTAATTATAAAAAGCTGCGTCCAAATTGCTGTCCCTAGGATGAGTTCCCAGAATGCTGGCAACATTACCTCGTTGAATAGCAAGGCTAAGTCGTTGACCGAAGTATGTACCAGCAGTTCTGATCATTCGTTGAAATAATTCTAAACGTGACAATTATTGGTATTATAAGGAAGAAGTAAGTATCTCGAGGCTGGGGCGGGTCACCATAGTTGTATAAGGAACGTGTTTTTCCAACTTTAAACGAATAGTTTTCACAAAAATGGTTTTAGTATTTGTTTCTAAGACACACAATACGAATACATTTATATTAATGGTACACATGAGTGAGTGATGATAAGTTATACAGTAACAATAACTAACCTGTTAATTCTTTTCAACAAAGCAACTTCACACATTTCATATTTTAGACTATTAAAAATTCGATATAATGAAGTAATAAAATAACGTAATTGTGTGAAATTCATGCAATGAACATTTTTAATGTGATACTTGTACTTTAATCGAGGGAGAAAATCATGACAAGATTTAATCACGACATCAAATTATTATATGCAATATAAGAAGCACACAGTTTTACAACAAAATTAATACATGCAATCAAAACGTACGTATATCGATAGTAAATATTCATCTTTGAAAGGATTATTTTATACGTTATCTGGTTATCATACCGAAAGGGCAAAAAGGAGACCCTATTACAAAGCAATTGTCTGTCCGTCTGTATGTTTAGTACGGTTTGATACAATAGTAGTTCAGATATGGAAACCTCGACGTGCGAATTCGACTCACACTAAGTACATTAATATATTAAACATTGTGTAGGTTTAAGATTTATTTATTTACTTATTTATTTCAAGATAAAAAACGTTATTTGTAAATCACACCTTAACGATGATACCTAAATCTCCCGTTACAAGCCGACTCACGCTGATTACAGATTCGGGATAATATTGTCATTAAGTAAATGCTTCGTCCACATTGAGGCGCTACGTTTAGGTAACATTTACATAATTGCGGAACCCAAACATTAGTTACACCTAATATTAAAGCAAATAAATAATTGTTTTGAATAATACTTACATAAATATTGTATTTATACCATATAGGCATACTTACAAAATTTTGTAACGGCTTTACATATAATACTTTACATACACAATAAACGAATATGTTCGTTGTGAAAAAGTTGAATGAATATATTTGTGTTTATTTGCAAAAATAAACAACAGTATTAATTTTAGAAAATAGTAAAACAGATACAGTTATAACACTGTGAAGATGATACGTATTTTTGACTGTTACTGCGAAAGACAATACACCTAATTGCGTGATACAATCAAAGTGTATATGCGTGTGGGACCGTTAAGTTAATACTATCTGCTTCTACTTGGACTAATGCTCCTAGTAAGAACTTAGAGTAATTCTGCCTTACACTATAACTAAGAGTTATTCTACACTTAGGTCAAAACATTACCAGTGTTGTGAAATTTTCGTCAATACCGCACGTATTGACGAAAATTTTTTGCTTTATTCAAATTGTTTGATGAGTTGCGGGTTATTCAAATTACTTATTTATGTTAGATACATAAAAAAAAGTAGGTTGAATTCTAGGATTGAATAAACGAAGAAAAAGACGCTAACTTTGTAAAAAAGTTGTAAGTTCGTAACGAGGGTCCTACGTGTCTACGAAATTACCGCTGTCGCGTGGCCACCTTTACGGTGATTTAAAGATTAAAGTAGCAAAGGAATGTGCAGTCTACCTGATGATTGGTGTTCACTGTCGCCCATGGGCGTCTGTACACAATTTCATATAGAACAGGGGTTATATCTGAAATCAATTACAACCGAGAACGAAAGTAGTCGCCTCATATGAACTTATATTTATTTCTAAATTTTAAAAGTCGCAGGCTGTATGCGACTCGCGAGTTGCACATTGCCGACTGCTGCTGTAAATATATAAAAGTATTAGATGAGAACCCGACTTCACTCGGTGAAATGTGACTCATCATATACAATCTTTAAACTACATGAAACGTCAAAACTAAATGAAATTAATAGGGAACAAACATAAAGATTAAATTTGTTTGTTTTGATAGCTCAATCAATAAGGGCTCATTTACACACTGAAAACACTGGGTCGTCAATGTGGTACTGTGCCAGGCCGGACGGAACTGTGATTTCATCAATACGTGTAAATCGGCCTTGACGAACTCAAGATGGCATCCGGGTGGCCAATATGGCGACTGCCATTTGCACCATTAGAATTTAACAAAATAATCGACAACTCGAATCTCTCCCATATATGTTGTCAACTCGAAACACAAAATGCCTTAAAATATACCTTAGGCATGCGAGAGCCAGTGTGCATGTATAAGGTTTGTAAGCGATAATTAATTCAACCAAAATTCTTGCAGGATTATGTGACACAAAATTTTAGTCACGTTGAGACTCCCGAAATTTTCTCATAGCCTATACAACTTGAGTTTGTACTTTATTTTACGACCAAGGCTGACTTAATTAATAATATTTTAGGCTTAGTGAATGTAGTAATCCTTATTATTATTAATTTATTTTCATTAAAATTATGTTGTTTTTCCGTTTAAGATTAGAAGTAACATTGTTAAAATATTGAAATGAAAACCCTTTTTTTGTTCATAATGATATGATTTCGTAAAATTAGTTCTTGACAATTTTTATACTTATAATTTTAGAATGGTCTATTAACTAGCGTTCATTTGATACACATATTGTCATGATAACATAGTTTTTCAGTATTTGTAGGTTTACATTTTTAAATATTACTTAGCCCACTCTCTCTGCAAACTGAGACGATTCCAATATCATAATATGTTATAATCTCAAAAGCCGCTTGAGCTGCAGTGTGTACCAAAAAAATGGAAGTCTACGTCAACAGTTTAAGTGCTAAGAATGCGTGTATGGTACTTATACATGTGTTACTATAATTTAAAAAAAAGTCCTATTAATGGTGCCAATTGCAATTCAAATGTGAATTGCAAGAGAAACTTTCTCAACTGCATAATTAAACTCGTCGTCCCGGGAAGTATTCAAGTTAATTCTAGAACATACTACAGTAAAATTACATTACTACTACATTTATGTAATGTCGTAATTACATTTTCAGGATGCAAGGGCTCGACATTTATTGCATAATGGCAGGGGTCAGTAATATTGCATTCTATGCAGGAAGTGAATATTTAAAAGGAGTAAAATAAAAATTATAGCGTGTTTGAGACAGGTAATTTAAGTGCTATACTACCAAAGGGAGGGGGACGTCGTTCCTTCGTGCATTATACAGAAGTGAACCTCTGTTCAGGATTTTACAATTTAACTAAAGATTTTTACTCATTTAGTTCATTGAATGTTCTAAGGTCAGTCTCTTAGGTGTTTAAACAAATGTTATTAAGTTAAAATTGTTATAGATATAAAATTTCGGTTACATTTATTTCGTGTTACGTTTTTTTAAATGCCGCACAGCTAGTATAACTACAAAAATACTAGCTGTGCTGGATACTAGCACAGTTAGTATATTTATAATGAAAAAATATTGTAAACAATATGAAATACGAATTTGCCCGGATGGTTGATAGTATGTGATAACATAAATGCGTAAACCAATGAACTGGGTACATCAAAGAAACATAAGGAAAAATCTGACTCCACCATCCGTCTCGGCAGACATCTGAATACCGAAATTCGATTTCTGTTTGGCGCCGGTATCTCTATGTATCTGTCATTGTCGTCCGTGTCACATGGAGTCTTAGTATTAGGGCTTAATTTCATTTTCACAATGCGCCTTTGTTTTTAACTGAGTTCAAAAAAGGAGGAGGTTTTCAATTCGCCTGTTTTTTTTGTTACCTCAGAATTTTCGACTGGGTAAACCGATTTTGATAATTCTTTTTCTATTTGAAAGCTGGGGCTTCACGTGTGCCATTTTAATTTGGTCCAGTTCTGACAATGGCATTCATGTAGAAACCATATAAGACTTAAATTTGCATCAAGTGTGTGCACGACAACTGGACGAATAACTCAATATCACGCTAACCTATTTCGATGATTCTTTTTCCATTTGAAAGCTGGTAATCCCATTTTAATTTGTCCAGTTCTGACAATGGTATCCATCTGAAAACCATATAAGTCTTAAATTTGCATTAAGTGTGTGCGCGACAACTGGACGAATAACTCAATATCACCTTAACCGATTTGGGTGATTTTTTTTATTGGAACCAAATTAACGATACTCGGCCGAATGTTTTACAGGCAATAAAGATATTCGAGTCACCTACTGTAGGTAGCGAGTAATTGTCGTAGTCGAATATGATGATCTATGGAACTCCTTAACGGTTTACAGTAAGGGTGTAATATGTGGTAGAATTCCAAACTATCTGCAATGCTCTTTCGTTCGTTGCTGCATTGCAAAATGAGGTAAGCGTTCTAATTCATTTACTTAGGTTTCTATGCAGAGACACATGATGAAAATTTTGACTCTAAGTACCTTAATCCTGATAATGCGGGAGTTCTGTCTACGTATATTGTGGCTTAGGATTAGGTAGAGCTCAGTGTTTTGTTATATGGGATGGATTAGGTTAGGTTGGAACAAAAAAGAAAACGTAAAACTATGCGAAAAGGGCGCGCCAGTGCCCGGCGAGCGGGTGAGAACAATTTGTATTAATTCAGACCAAACCTTCAATCACGTCATTAGAATTTATATAGGTTTTGTATGTTTTGACTTAGGCTTAAATTTTACATTTTTGTTGAAAGGTAAATTTACATTTGTATTAATGTTCCAGTTTATGCATTTGTGTAAATTAATATACGAAGCGAAATTAGTGATATTATATGAATACCAATATTGTACGTGTATCTATATGTTGTTTTAGCACATACACCCGTCGCTAGATCACGACAACGACGTAGTAGGTTTCTATTTTTGTAAAAAAAAAATTACAATATTCAATATCGTACTGTACTGTAGCGTTTCGAGATGATAACGATAATTGATTATATATGTTTAGTACAACGAAACGCTAATTACGGTAGAATATTTTGAGAATTTATATTGATAATAATAGTAGCGAAGAACAAGCAGCAACATTTGCTTTCGGCCCCTTGTAGTTTAACTACCCATTTTATCGCAGGGACTCCTTGGGATGACACGCCAGATGACGTGAGCATAAAACATATTATGCTCTTCAAACCCAGTGAACCTTTTTCAATAAGATGGAGGGGAGTTCATATGATATACATTATTATA
Organism: Cecropterus confusis; assembly: GCA_018251515.1. Classification (NCBI taxonomy): domain Eukaryota; kingdom Metazoa; phylum Arthropoda; class Insecta; order Lepidoptera; family Hesperiidae; genus Cecropterus; species Cecropterus confusis. The sequence continues at coordinate 455 of DWTU01000459.1, read as the reverse complement.
CATGTGTATGTTCAGTTCTAAAATATTATCTATCTAAAACAGTTGACGAAATTTACGACGTAGCTCTCAGAATAGGCATGTTTAAATATTCGTAAATTTGGATTAATTTGTTCTAATGATTGACTATTGAAGGGAAATACTCGTATATGAAAGTTGCGTCCTCGGTATAAGAGAACATACGTAGGTTATGGCTGGAAGAAAGGGGGTGATTGATCAGGGCTGAATGTGAATATGTGACTTCTGAAGTGAAGACCAGAAGTGGACTTCTGAAGTCCTATTTATAATATGTTTTAACACTGTAGGGTACGATGCCGATGTGGTAATGACAATTGATTGCGAAATTAACCTAATAATTACCATAAAATATTTTAATGTGTGGGGTCAATAATGTAAGAAAATTCTATAAGAATTTATAATATAAAAATTATGAATTTAATTAATATATATAATGGAGC
>DWTU01000458.1:0-17251 GCA_018251515.1 Cecropterus confusis | reverse complement strand
TGGTCACTGTCACCCATGGACATCGCTAATTTACTTCATATAAAGCAGGGATTGTACGTGAAATCACTTCTAGATGCAAATAACAGCAATGTTATGTGCTGTTGTATTCAGGTCTGAAGGGTATGGTAAGTGAGACAAACTTTTCCGAAGCATTCCATCTTAGTCCTCAGAGGTAGCAATGCATCTGTGGCTAACCTTAGGTGTGACTTTGATTGTACCTAGGATTGATTACAGATGTCCATGGGCGGCAGTAGCCACTTACCATCAGGTGAGCTGCATTCTCGTTTGCTACTCCCATACTATAAACGCTAGGAACTTATTCCTTATGTCGGTGGTGCAGCACTGAAAACTACGAATTTATTTAAAATAACATACCCACGTCTAAAGAACTCAATAAACTTGGGTTCAGTAGGTTTCATTCGCAATATAACATCGGCAGCTGTTGTCCGCAAGGTATAGTAGAGTTCTAATTTTGTTTTCACCCGCTCTAAGCTGAATTTGCAGCCCCTGAGAATCGCAATCAGCCATTGGTCATCTGGAAATTACAATAAAAAAAACTTAGGATTTCTGTTACAACCTAAATAAAGACACATATACACAGCCCATATAGACATCTCTATGTATCATCGTGCACAGATGTGCTAACTCTCGCTTAACAACATTAGAGTACATATAACAAAAGAGCTAAAAACAACTTTATAACGTCAACTTACTTTTTTATATTTCCCAAAACTGAATAAACATCGTCGTTACTTCGAACACATTTAAATACGTGAAATTTTAATAATCTATTGCTACAATGAAAATTAATATTTGCACATATTATTTCGGTCCAAACCAGCAAAAAGTGCCTTAAAATATTAGAAATCACAATAAGCTACGACAAACGATTTATTTCAAATTAATAAGTATAGTAAGTAAACAAATTAACTACTGATATCAATTAATTTACATTAAAATTACTATATATTATATTGCCTCGTGTTATAATAATTTTGCAGCGAGATAGCGATTATTAAATGCAAATCGTGCTCCACATATATTATTCAAAACGTCCAAGATTGCAAAGACATTAAACTTATTACTCACATATATTCTGCACAATTCTACTTGTATAATTATTGTGATATAATGGTACAAAACATAATTGATTCACTTAATAACTTCAAATCAAAACGAACGAATACAAACGAGGAAGTATTTTGCAAAATTATCATCAAGGCGCTTTTAAAAATGTCCTTATATACATAAGTGTAAATAAAAACTGAGTATTTACATAAAGATACATTTATATAGCGTAATGATTATTATATTATACATTTAATTAATTAAAGCAACGAATATAGATACCACGTCCATTTATTATGTTCGATATTACTTTAAATTGTATTAACTTCTGGTAATAGATGGATTTCAATGAAATAACGACTGAATATTAGCTCAAGTTAATGTTCAAGACATTAAATTATATTATAGTTTTGATTTAATGCGATCTCACATAAACACATAGACAAACTAGTAACATTGATAAAAATACTAAAACAAAACACCCGACTGCCTAAATTTATTTTTGTTCATAATGATACATTTGATTTAACACTTAATAGAAGTTTTCATCAAAATAGTCACGTAAAAGTTGACAATATATATATTTACAATATATATATTTTTAAAACGGTCTATCTACAAGCTATCTTTTGAGACACGCTTTCTACACCCATAGCCCCACAGTAGGATTTCTCCTGTGTCATGGGTGCCATGGACACAAAGACCTTGACCCAGAACAGAAATTTAAACTCATCATTCAGATGTCTGTCTGGCCGGGGATCGAATCCGGGACCCACTGCGTGTCAGAGCGGTATGTTGACCGCTCCACCACGTGGGTCGTCGATTGGCTTACTTTTTGCTTCTTACTTTCACGATTTAAGTTCATGTTTAATAGTAAAATCTAGTTTAATTTTAAATTTATTATAAGCAATGTTTATATTATTTTATCAGTATTATTATTAGTGAACACCTGAATATTAATACTCTGTTGCTTATTCAAAGATGCGACTGATTACTTCGATTCGTTATGCTTATCTTAGATAATACCTTTCCAAGTAAATTATCACACCTATGTTATGCAAAATAATAAAAAGTGCTTTGGCTATAATTACTAAAACCTTTTTGACATTTTCGAGAACAAACAGCTAAAATATAAACTAGTATTCCGAAAAACATAATATCAGCATACCCATCTCAATATTGAGATGGGTATGCTACTGTATGATGGTATATTTTATGATATATTTTATGATACTTATGTGATATATGTGATAATAAAAGTACATGTAAATAATATAGTAACTTTATAAAATCCTGCTCAGCGATACATAGATTAATCAAATGGCGTTCAACTTTTGTAATGGTATCTTTAACTTGCGGCTTCGTACGCGTTTCCAAACTTTTTGACAAACAATCATGTCTGCTATTTTTTTTAAATAAAAAAATCCTGTTTCTTCTTATACGTCTAAGAATATGTGTACAAAGTTTCATGATAATCGTTTAAGTAGTTTTGACGTGAAAGCGTAACAAACAAACTTACATTGACATTTATAATATTAGTAGGGATTTAAAGTTTCTGTATGAGGAAGTAAATATTATCAACTTTTCGCACACAATACTTGAAATGATTTGAAGATAATTGCTAATATATCGTAAATTAATTATCACTATTACCTGTTCTAGCTCTCAAATGAGGTTGCTTTGCGATCCACTGTTTCAGATGTAACAAATCATCAGCAGTTTGCTTTGGATTCTCGTTCAGCTCCTTTTTGGCGATTTTAGCCAACTCTGGAGGTAATGGACGTACCATTGCTTTATCTGAAAATTACCAGGAATTATTTCAATCAATAGACTAATCTAAACCTATCAGTTACCATGTGCGTAGGTATAGTATATATGGCCAAATCACTTTGTATTTATGGTACCTTTCAGTAATGTAAAAGTAATGTAATCACATTTAATTAATAACTTACAAAGTCACTCATTTGTACACTTAATGTTAAACTTAAGTGATATTTTATTATTTTTTTTTATTATATGTGAATACAATAACATATGTCCACTTTTATACTTGAGGCACTCAAAGTAATCACAATTATACTTTGACCTGAATATTTCCTCAACCGCCCCAATTATTATGATACAAAAATATAATATCTAATATATACCAATTGTAATCGTAGACGTAGAATAGCGCTCGCTCGCCGTCCGACGATGTCGCCGGTGTATCGACGACTATTATCAGTAAAATACACGTTATCGGTATCGAGTCATTGTATCAGCCACTGAACAACTTCCCACTCCATTATGAATTTTCACTAATGTTTTGAACAATACTATTTTTAGAAAATTAAAAACTTGTTTTGATGAAATTTAGAGACAACATCTTATGGCAATTGAGCGAAATCAGCAGCATTATTGAACATTTAATTTTTATTTAGAAGTACATTTATAATTATTTGAATTTAAAAAGTAGATTTAAAAATACTTATATTATATAAGTAATTTATATAAGTAATTAAAAAAACCGAAAAGCAACTTTTTGAAAGGTTCTGTAATGTAAATGTAAGTATACTTAAATGTCCAAACACAGAAAAGGTAATTGTAGAATTGCATAAAGTCGGTAACAAGTAAATACGGTACAATATAACATACGTGTTACGTTCTTAAAAATTGCAGATATTCAATGAAAAATGAGAATATCAGCAAGTTCAATATGTATTAAGCATAATAATCGGAACTTAATGGCTTAACTGGCATAACTTAACATGTGAGTTTTTCGGTATAAAAAGAAAAATTCTTACAAACATTTTCGTGTCACTAACGATGATTTTAATAGTAAATAAGATCTTATTTTTCTTTAATAAATCATGCAGCAGCTAAATTCGTTCTTTATCGTACCTTCTTGGTTTTGCCATAACGCCTGATCAACTTATAATAGCAACATTGCAATCAGCCCGTATGGCGTAATAATCATGATACCAATGTGCTATTCAAAATAACCGATAGTTGCGGACGAGTTATAATAATAATAATAATTTGTATGTAAGTATGCAATAAGTATGTAGGGTTTATTATACACAGACGTTCACTGCCATGGACGTCTGTGTTTTATAAACCCTACATAAAATAAAAGTAGGTTGGCCACAAATGCGGCGCTTCACCTGAGGACTAAATTCGATTCTAAAAAAGAAACGCATAACCTCACCATTCTCACAAAAAACAAGACTGCTTAAAACTGCGTTATAAGTAGGGCCCGCCCTACCATAATTTTAATCTTTATTTAGTCATTTTGTGGGTTACAATAGTTTTGATTAAGGGCGTCAACAATGGACCATGCCGTTCCTAATTTATGGCACTCACGTATTCGTAATTAACAATAAGTCTCAGAAGCGTATTATAATTATTTCTTTGTATGCTTTTATGTATAAAAATATCACAACTGTAGCATTTTCCTATTTAAATATATTTTGTTGCATATTTGTCATTTTAATTTCTTTTATTGGAGAGGCTTTTAATTTGTTATACCTATAATTGTATGGCCATAAAGAGTGCGCCTTTAGTCACTAGTCGTAGGACGGCGGAGCAGCCGCTTCAGGCGCCAAGTCCTACAAGGGGTAAAAGGCGCGGCAAAAAATACTTTTTATTTTTAAAAAGCCTGTACATATATCTTTGAAATGCAACTTGTGCGTCCGGGCAGCACATTAAGGGAGCGCCAGAATTTTGCTTTTAGCTCTTTTATTGGCCGTCCAATTGCAAATACACAAGCGAAAAAGATTATTTAGATTTCAATGGGAAGCCATAATTTAATCTTGCTCCGTCCTAAAACTTGCTCCGGGCCGGCAGTGGTTATTACACAATTATAGGTATGTCTGTGGAGCCTTCGATTTGAACCATTGATCAGATTTTGACAAAATATAAACATCATGACAACCCGCGTGGCGGACCGGTAACCATACCGGTTTGACGCGCAGTGGGTTCCAGGTTCGATCCCCGGCCAGACAAACATCGGAATGATGAGTTTAGATTTCTGTTCTGGGTCTGGGTGTTTGTGTATTCGTCTTTGTGTGTCCATGGTACCCACGACACAGGAGAAAATCCTTCTGTAGGGCTATGTAGTGTAGAAATCGTCGTCGTCTATTATCAAATAAGTTATTATTATTTATTATACAGAAGACGCTATCGCTCAAAGTCAGCTGAGAACAAGAAAAAAATCATCATCAAAAACTTAAACAACATTAACAATGAAGTTATGGAAATGATATATTTTATATACGCAATAAATACTTACGCCGTGAAATCATTTCAATGTTTATTTTTCAATTTCTTTTTTGTGTACAAAAAACTCAAGTGCAATAATTTATCAGAAAATTAATAAATTATTCACTTACTTATAAAGTTGAAAAGATAAGAGTCATATAATTACCATTACTAGTTGCCGCAGCGATTGAACTTCTGCCGTAATTAAAAACAAATAAAAACTACTCTTTTTCTACTACAAAGTTTTTATATGTATTTTTCGTCTGTAGGTACATTAATTTAAAGGTTCTTTTAAAAATTTCCATTATAAAGAAAATTAATTATAATTGATAAGCTCCATTTAAAAGCAATAACGCGTTATTTGACATTCACATCTGACATATGACAATGTCAGCAACACTGTTTTAAATTGTCAGTAATATATACAATGTATGTTATATTTACTTTAATATATTTGTAATTATTATACGTAAATCTTATCTTTCTGCGTAAACTATAATACGATATAATGCAATACGAATTGCACTCCAACGTGCGCGCATTATTCGTAAAAAAGGGATCCACAGGTTTCGATTCATATTAGTATTATATATATTTAGATACATAGATTACTTTATTAAGCATAAGTAACAAAAGTAAAGCCTGTCAAGGTACTCTATTTCTACATTGTATTCTACACCTATAGAATTGTTTGACGAGCACTGCCCGTCTCTACGCAGCCGTTTTACGAAAATAAACATTAATCGAGTCAGATGAAATAGCGCACCGTGGCAATAATTAACGCTACGTGCCTGACACTATCACTGTAAAACGAGACCAAATTGCATTTTTGCATACAATTACTTATAATACTAGTACGTCATCCCAGTTGTGGTCAGATTACAAGAGTTTGTTAATTCTCCCTTGCAGAAATTCCTTATGTTATAACTTGTTTAATAGCTATTGGACTTAACGATTACTTGACCCGCGTGGCAGAGCGGTCACTATACCGCTTTGACACGCAGATGACTCCGGATTTGATACCTGACCAAACAGATATCTGAATCTAATTTGATTTCAGGTCTGGGCGTGCTGTGTATGTTATTTATTACCTAGTAATAGGTTGTCAGTAAACAAAGTTTATTATTATTACTTATGGCTTTTGATTTTAGTGTTGCAGGATTAATATTATCATTTTTATTACAATCGAATGACATTACCTTATTGATACTATTATCCAACTTTTGTTATCTTTTAAATTCGATAAAACCACGAATATATTATTTTGGTTGAGTAGTATTTTTATGTAATACTGGATGTAGAAAATGAGTGTGTAAGCTACGTATTGCTCAAAGTCCCATGGACATTTGTTATCAGTCCCAGACATATTTTTCTATAGAAGTTCTATTTGGTGCCATGGACAGTTGCATTGCAATTCTTGACGACTAAGTTGAAATGCCTCGTATGTGAATCCTTTTGTATATATAGAACTATCAAACGACCATGCAGTCCACCTGTTGATAAGTAGCAAGTACCCATTGGACATCGATCTCAGATGAGGTTAAAATCCGAGCTGTTACACGTGTTATCGGTTACACGCGGGTTGCTACCCATTGAGGACTAAGCTAGTATTCTTCGTAAAGAAGTTACTTTTTACACCCTTAATTAAAATGTTGTTCAAGGCAGAAATAAGTATGGCTATGGTGTCTTCGGCTTCGAACAACAAACGGTTCCACTACCTTCAAAAGCTACAAAAAAGGGTGTGCTACGGAAAGGGTGTCCTTTACTGAGCACACCCTTCATTTTAAAACAAGCCACTACTTAACACTGTCGTTTAATATTATGCAGAATCGCGTGCGTTAGAGTTGATTCCGTGGTCAAATACGGTAAATGAAGTTAAAAGGGATAAACACTTTCAAAATAAAATAAAATAAAACCAATGGATTTAATAATATGTTTATAATAATTAATTGAACTTCAAGGTTACAAGGGAGAAACAGTCTTTACAAACTTTCATGAAACATTCCTATGTTATACCACTATATAAACCACTATATTCCTTATAAGATGAAACCGGAATATGCCTTGAAATAAACAGACGAAAATTGTTCACGAATAATTAGTTATTATTTTCAAATATATATACAAAATCGACAACATAAAATGCCTTAAAACGTAATTTACCCCGGTATGAACATTGTAACTTTGATTTAATAGCATCGTTTCAAACGTTACCTAATCACTGTCCATGAATATTTGTAGCCAACCACCACGAGCACTAGTGTTCTGTCTGCTAAGGGTGCCTTTCCACCAAAGACGTAAGAGCTAAGCTAAAGAGCTAAGCTAAGGAGGTAAGATGTTCTCAAACACCCCCAGTGGCCGTGCTCGGCAACGCAAGTAAGATGTCCTTTTAAAAAATACATGCATGATTTATAGAAAACCTCAGACCTTTTGAAAATTGATAATATTGGAAAAATACTTAGCTATATCGGCGACCTTAACTAAGCTATAGGATGTCCTATGAATATACTCTACGTACCTAGCAGTAGCTTATGCGACTAGCTATAATATGCGACTTGTCGTCAACCCACTATCGTCCCACTGCTGAGCAAGGGTCTTCTCTACGATTGTGAGAGTTTTAGGCTGCGTTGGCCAAGTGCGATTTGGTAGACTTCCCACACCTTTGAGAACTATTTTTAACTCTTAGTGAAAAGCAGTGACAATGAATTTCTAATATGCACATAATTAAAAAAATCAGTGGTGTGTGCCTGGGATCAAATCTCGGACCCTTGATTGAGAGGCCGTGTTTCCAGACCATTCGGCTATCACTGCTCAAAGCAGTATACTGCCCAATGCGAATATGCGACTGGCTAATCTTAATATATATAAATTAGGTGTCAAGTTGTTTGTCCGCGGTAAGCTCTTGAACTACTGAACAAATTTCTATCAAATTTACACACCATGTGCGGTTTGATCCAACTTAAAAGATAGGATAGCTTATTTTATTTTATAATATATATAAATTACGTGTCACGTTGTTTATCCGCATTAGTCTCTTAAACTACTGCATCGATTTCAATCAAATTTACACACTGTGTGCTGTTTGATTTAGCTTGAAAGATAGGATAGCTTATATCAAAATTTATAGTCGCAATATATTTTTTTAATGCCCAACGAAGTGGGCACGGGTCTGCTAGTATGGTATAGATTTTTGTAAATTCGACTTTGCCCTAAACAGAGAATTATTTGTAATAAAATCTTATATTTATGGAGTGTGCATACATACAATACAATATGGGGAAAAAGATTTTTGGGAAATTCAATGGCTTTCTATATATTAAAAATTTAAATTATATCTACTCTAACTACAAATTACACCAACTATGGCAAATAAAGTAATTTTTCTTACACGTTACTTTACACCCTAAGAGAATGATTTTTCATTTTACATCCACTTATCATTTAAATTTTGACTTAAACTTAGTCTTGAGTCGATTAAACATTTCCATTTTATAATATATTCAAAAAATATATACAGTGGAACATAGAATCTCCTCCATCAATATCCATGCTTAGACAGCACATGCTTATTATTTTATATAATTAAAACTAAAATATGTATTTCTTTACAGCCAATCCAGTCATCCTCACAGCTATGCCTGACTAGTCTCCAGCCAATCGCGAGCCAGGCCTCCTGCTCCATGCAACAGTACCAACGTCCCAGAACCGATGCGCAGTGCTCATCAACCTCACAGAACAACTCGAATGAGCAGGTCCAGTTGCCTAACGGCCACACCGAGCCTCTCAGGCTGGATAGGCTCCCCAACGGCCCATCCACAAGCAGGCAAGCTCCGAGCACTTCCCATCACCAGCCGATCTACTCGGTCATCGGTGAAGGGAATCTAACGGGCACAGAGTGCACTATTTGCTACGAGAATCCTATTGATAGTGTCTTATACATGTGCGGGCATATGTGTATGTGTTATCGGTGTGCTGTACAGCAATGGAGGGGAAAAGGGGGAGGTCAGTGCCCCCTATGTAGGGCTCAAATCAAAGATGTTATCCGTACATACAAATCCTGATGTGGGAAGGTGTCTCAGTTCGGGTGAAGATTCCTTTGGAACTGATTCGAAGGTTAATTCTTGGTTAGTTTAAGATAGCTGAGATTAGAAATTGAAGGTTTGACAGCTGTCAGAATGTCAGCAAAGTAATCTTCACGCGAACTGTTTTGTATTAATAAAAATCATTTATGCCAAAAAAAACGTTCACAATTTCGACGGTTAAATAAATAAGTTGAGTTAATTTTCTCCAAAAATATGTATATAAATGAACCAAACGTGAAATATTGTCGCAAAATGGCGGAATACGTATGACATAACGGACTCAGTATGCCTTGAATTGGAAATGTAATATATTTAGAAATACTTATAATTTAATTAATAAATAATATATGCATATTGGTACTTTAGTTCTGTTTAAGCATACTTAAGTTTAATAATCGAAATTTAATAATTATGGGAGCATCATCCGACTGCGTTTACTAACGTATTAAATATTGACAATAATATTGATTCTTAGGGTATTTTCGATTCAAATGAAGAAATTATTGAAATTTTAATTGATTAATCACGCAATTATATTATGAAAAAATAAAAAATGGCGCGCAGTAACTGTCACTTGAAAAAGAATGAACTTCCATAATTATTATGTTTCTGTTTTAATTCATTATTGCGCTTATTGTAAGGACTGATTTATTAAAAATGTACCTAGTTTTTAGTTCAAATGTTGGATGAATATCCAAATAATTGACTGTTGGATGACAATCATTGAACTAAAAATGATGAAAGCAATGTTTAAAAACTGACATGATTAATGTATTAAAAGTATGAATGTAATATTATACAATAATAATATATATGGAGCATATTATAATGGTATATATTCATGAAAAAACGCTTAAAAATCATTATTTTTTTCGTGACTAATTTCAATATTTACTCTTTTGCCCGATTATAATTAAAAAAACAATGTGATTTGAAACTTAATGTATTAGGAATGCGAAACGCCGCGTAGATGGCGCTTGTTGAATTGAAAAGCAGACTAAAAATATTTTTTAATCTGTATTTAAAATTGACATGGAATTTGAAAGACTATACTTCCATTTAATCGTATAATCAGGACAAATATTGATTATATTAACTATGAACGTAATTATATATAATTTAACCAATTATAAAGGCTATGACACTAAGGCGTCTCTCAGCCAGCGATTGAATACAACTGTATAATACGTGACTATTTTTCACTCAAAACCGAAAAATATATCCAAGCGACAAACAAACTTTTCGAGAATTGTCGGTGTTGAAATCCTTGGTGATTTTAAGTAACGGTCTTCACACGTTTCAGGGCTTTTCAAATATTCCTCATAATGATCGCCATTGTGGTTTGGGTTAGGTTAGGTTAGTACCCTCAATATGGTGTATTGTTTCCAAACCAATTATTGTTTACGTTTCAGCCCATCGTTGGGATGTACTTTGAAATGGTCGAAAACAATGTTTGTTTTAAGGGAACATAAATGAACTGGTACTTGCACTTACCTAAGGACGGGACGAACAACCGAAAAATGGGACAGTTCCCGTTTCAAACGGAACGTATGGTCACGTTATCGTAAAATGTTATACCATGAAATGTATTATAATTGCTGGCGTGTGAGCCGTCATATATACACTAGTAGTCTTGCTAGGTTTATAGTAAGTTGTATAGGATGGGCCAACTTAGCTAACTACAGTGCATGTAACTTAGTAGTTGCAATCAGGAATGTTGCGGATGCAGATTTTTTCACATCCGCGGATGCGAATGCGGATGCGGATTTTTAAAGGCTCACATCCGCGGATGCGGATGTCCAAATATATGCGGAAGCTCCGCATTTGCGGATGCGAATATTCGCAACATCCTTGGTTGAAATTTATGTTTAGTAGTGAAATGAAACTTCCTTAGAATCGTGATTTGAAACGTGCAAACGAAAATGCGTTAGGAAAGCAGTTGTCGGCGCTACAACTAGATGGCGCTGTTCATCTTTCTGAATCGCACTAACGGTTTTACTTCGTAGCTTGTGTAAGAGCTCAAGTTTGGTATATGCGTAATTGTAAGTTTCATTTGCACAAACATTTGTGTTTTTAATGGTCTTCGTCTACACTTCTAGCTATGGGATTTTCGCCTGTGTAACTTCAATTTTGAATAATTTAAGTTATCTTATAATCAGTAAGTTATGTTAGTAAAGTTGGCCCATCGTATAGATTCCTAAAAAATACTAATTCTAGGCACGAGTAGGCTGCAAAACTTTGTACGTCCACAGTATGATAATCGGTGATAGAGTTAATGCATTTAATAATTTAAAGGGTAATTATAATTTTCTACAAGTGTTACCAGTAAGCGGGAGTTCCTATGAATGTGTTCGACGATTTTCTCCCTAAATAGTGGGAATGTCGGCGGTTTAGTATGGCAACCCGTAGATCAAGGCTACGGTGTTGCCGAGCTAAACTTTCCCGAACATCGCGGGAAAATTGTCGGACGACATTCACGACCAAAAATAATTTATTTGAGTAGATATGAAACGAAATCTATTTCGAAAATTGATTTATTCGTATACAGAGTGTAAAAATGCTTGAAAAATGTTTTCAGATCACAGTAATCTGAAAAGTATTTCTTCTTTCTTTTCTAATAATAGACTTATTTCTTAAATAAATAAAATGTAGGCGTCGTAAAATTGTTAACACTTTTTACACCAACATACTATTTTTTTAAGCAACATGGGTTTCTCATCTTATACTGAACTATGAAAAGATTTCCTATGTAATAATCTGTCCTATCGATATTTCTATAAATTTTAATTCATAAGCCATTTCTACACCCTGTATAATCTGTATAGCATTCCTTTAATGCTCAAATTTTCGTGTTAAATGTATGCATATCATTATTAACTCCTTCAACATATCTAATTTTTTGAATATTTCAATTTTCTACACTTTTTAATCATTCCTGTGGCGTTCCACTTGATGACTACGACGACAAGATTGTATATCTCATTTTGATTATCAAAAGAAGTGAGATTTCATGAACGTCACGACAGTCAAGTGGAATGCGATGCTTCGTTAGAACTATGATTACCATTATTCTTTTTTACCAATATTTGCAGCCAGTTCCGTATTTTAGGTTTATTTTGGTAACGATGTAATAATCGGTACAGTTTTAAATTTAATGGATATATATATAAAATTTAAAATTGTACCGACGTTAATTTATTATTTTAATTAATCTAATTTATATATTTTTAGAGCAGTAACACTTTTATACCAAAACAGTGTGACCAGTTTATTAAATTTAAATTTTACTAAAACGCGAATTAAGCCAAATCTTTTTATGTTTAGTTGATTGTAAATATGAATGGGAAATGTTGATACATTTTTGGAAAAAAATAACTGTTTATATTTCACTTCATAATTTTGACATTTCTATTTGCCTTCCACTTAATATCTATAATATGTAAGAAAGATATAAATAAGCCGCCATATTGGATTACATTATTTATTGAATCAAATTAAAATCACTTTTACTAAACAAATTAAAATAATACTTCTACAATAATTCAACTTTCCAAGTATACCACGATTAATGAATTTTTAAACTTATTTCAGTAAAATTGTAATCCAAAATATTTAATCGTAAAAAGTTGTAATTTGACGTTAAATTCACGTTCTAATTCAAAATATTTGATCGAGACACTGATTATATTTTCCAAAACTGTATCAACATGAGTGGATTTAAATTATGTGATATGATTTACATTTTGTTTTTTTTTTTTGTAAACGGCCCGTAATGTACAGCGTTATCGTCTAGTCGTTAGTAACTTATTTTTTTAAACTTCATTTGATTACGATGTTGGAGTTTAGATTAAGTTTTCGAATAAAAATGGTTATCTGACATTTTTTGTTTGATTTTAATGTGCATTGACTGTTATTTAAGAAGTATTTGCTAAATATTATAGACACCTCATTTAAAACGTTAAAGAAAAAGTCCAACAGCGACTGACAGGAAGACAGCTAGTCTCAATTTTTACCAGACTGCGTTAGAAGGAGAGTAATGTTTTTCGAGTGTATGTATGTATGTTTGTATGTATGTACATTTCTTTGGCACGCGCTACAGCCCGAACGGCTTGACGGAACGTGACATATGACATATCATTAGAATCGTCTCAGTTTGGAGAGTGACTTAAGCTGATGATTTTTAAAAATGGCGCCTGCATATGGGGGAAAAAGGAGGGAGAACGAACGACTTTTTACTATTACAATATGAGTGTCAAAGCTAGTCAATATACAATTTTGAAAATATATATACTATAATACTTATACTTAACTATTTTGGCACAAACTCATACATAAAGCGTTAAATTAAATAAGTTTAAAACAGTCGGGATTATGTTTTAATTTTTTTAACAATGTTACTAGTTTTTATAGACCCTTTAGACTATTTTGGTCTTAAAAAACTACTCCTTTCTGGAGGATGTTTGAAGAATATTTTTTATCGCCGTTGCTGAGAGAATATATTCCGTACACTTAAATTTCCCTTAGTAATTATTATAATAGTATTTTGCCTAGAGAAAATCAATGTAATCTGACACGTTTACATTCATAATGGCGCCGTGTATTGAATATTAATGCTATTAAGATAAAAAAGATTTGTCTTGCTGCACTAGAAGTGCATTAGACCCTTAGCTTCAGAGCAATTAGCGAAAATTGTTGAAAAACAATGCTCGAAAAAATTCAAAAGGTACAAAAAGTTTCCGCCTACAATCATGGCGAGCACGCATATGTGAAAAATAAGAAATTAAACTAAATAGCAGAAATATATTTTTTTTAATATAAATAAATTAAATAATCGGTTACACTAAGCGTCACCACTGCATCTAATTATTTAATTTTATCTAGATTGTGCCGTGCCTACAATCAATAGTAATACTATTTCGTGAATCAGAAACGGCCACGGCACGAAGGTCATATCTATAAAAGGTTCATTATCTGTTAAAAATGGGCGAAAAATCATGTTTGTTGTATGGGACTTAAGTATGTTAAGGCTTAAGGCTTTAATATTTTTAATCTGTTTTTGTTGTTATAGCGACAACAGAAATACATCATCTGTGAAAATTCCAACTGTCAACAGATAGACGGACAGATGCACAGCGGAGTAGTAGGGTTCCGTTTATACCTTTTAGGTACGGAAAACCCAAAAACAAGAATATACATGTATATAATGTATATTGCAATACTGTATTGTTACTGTGGCTCCGCCCGCTTGGGCCTAAGTACCAGTGAGTCAAATTTAATCCAAAACCAATCAGTAGTATTTGCTTAAATAAGTAGCAAATATCAATCCTTTCAAGCTTTTGCTATACGATAATACGATTATAGTAATAAGATACAATTATTCTAAAAAGATTGATTTTAACAATTAATTCGAATGTTTCAGACATTCGAATTAATTTGTAAGTCAGAAGAATCTACAAATATATCGAGGATTAGTGTTGAATTTGGTTTATTTTATTGCAATATCGTTAAAAACTTCACCAATATTCATGCCGCCTAAAATACGTGGTCGACAATTAAAAAAGAGTTTAATGAAACATATTTTGGTGTTATTAACAACTCGGAAAGAAATATATAATAATGTTAGAATAGGAAATATAGTTTTAGGATAACTAAAATTAATTTGTTAGATGAATTCATTGCATTATATCGATTTTAAAGAGCGATATATACGTGATCTGAATATCGATTCTCCAAATAATCGTTCTCTGATCGACACCCCTATCGGTATGTCAGTTCGTGAATCCGAACGCTTGGTCGCTAGCGTCAGAATACGGTGTATTCTTGTTATTATTGTAATAACCTTTTATTCTTATGTTTCGCTTTTATTTTCATCACAAAGGGTAAAATCGGCCTGAAATTGGCGTCTCTTTCGTCATTTTCGGTCTAATTTTAAGAATCACGTGCGAAAACATCGATAAAGGTGGGTGGTTCATTCAAGAGTGGAATAAAATGTAAAGTTTAATTAGTGCTTCTACGTACTCGGAGTAAGTTTTAGTGGCATGTGCAGTTATTTCATGAGACAGCTCTAATTGTTTGGTTTCTTTTATAAATTAATACGCCATTTTGTACGTTGTCGGTTGTGTTGATGTGCTTTATATTCTCGACGAGAGTATTAACGTCGCTTTATAAATTTGAAAAAGGAATCGTAAGTAATTTATCATAAACTGTAATTTTTACCACGCTTTATTTGATTTACGAATGTTGTGACACACGTACAAACTTATCTTTTTACCGTTATTTTAGAATACGAATCTGTTTTGTTTTCATTGCCGTGATTTGAAATAAACTAGTTATTATAATTTCGAATTACATGACATTTAATAACTATTTTGCATTACGTTTACTAATACTAATATTAATTTCGCAACTTTCTATTTTGTAATCAATTGTTTAAATCACTTCAAAGGAACTTCAATTTTGTTCTAAATTCAAACTTTCGATTTTATAAAAGACAAAATGTCCCCAACAGCATTACACCAAGTTACTCATAAATATTATCAAGGACGACTTTACAACAAAATTATAATTGATTCTTGAAAAATTTATATAGTTATAAAAATATTGATAAGTATTTGTTGGTTAGTTAATCCTTCCCGTTCTGTAATTATGGTTCCATGATAATAAGTATATATATAATGTATATACCATGCATTAGCGTAAATTATAATTGTGGCACTATTATTATATTGCTCTTCAATATTACTACAATACGGTGGCCCTTAGGTATGGTGCGATTTCATATGCAAAATGATTATCCGTAGATTAAGATTTTTATTCTATACATTATTAAATTATATATCCCAAGTTCTTTGATAGAAGAAACAGTCCATGATCATTTGAAATTACAGTTAAGTTTATATAAACGTGTAGAAAGTAGTACGATGACGAAAATTTGTAATTTCACGGCTTCGACCAGTTTGCATGACCAAACATACTAGTGAAAGCCACAGGAAAATAGAAAAAACTATGAGTATTGTGGTCAATATAGTTTTTGTTACAAAAAAAACCTAACTTCCTTGATTCTATAATTTATGTCACTAAACAAAGTGTGTAATGATAATAAACTTATTCGGTTGAGTAAAGATTAAAAAAGTAAGTTTTTTTTACTGTCTTATTTATTTTTTCGTAGGAACCTAAATATTTATATATGGAACTTTCATAATTATATCATTTCCCGTCTTAGTAGTCCTTCATATCATCAATATTGGCAGTCCTGGCAGTCCAGTGGCAGTTATGTCCGTACTGATACAAATAAAAGAAAATTATACAGAAGTCGTTTACAAAATTATTATTGACCGAGAAGCCATCAAGCAAAAGAAAAAAAAATATTATTTCAAAAATTATTATTTGTCCTAATACAATTAAAAATATTTGTATATAAATAACATTATTATAAGTATCATGGTTAAAAATAGAATTTGTTTATCGTCGACAGTTACGTCTCGAGGAAAAATTGGTTTTGAATGATTAATAAACATTACTCATACTTGTAGTATATTAGTCTTGGCTAACTGCAATGCAACTTCCTTTAAAATTATAACAACTTTTTATAAACAATTATTATTATTAACCATATTGTTTTACGTCAGCTGCTCATTAATAGACGATTTTAAATGATAATGAAATCTACATATTTTATTAAAGGTTTGACCGGTTATAATTTAATGCTTAATCATTATTTCTATGAATATATTTTGAATTAAAATCAGATGTAGGTAAGTACGTGGAGTTGCGTCTTATTTCGCGCTTTCGTCAATCATTCATCAACAATACAAAAAGAATATTATATATATGAATATAAATATTATATATATATATTGTCT
>DWTU01000457.1:0-17260 GCA_018251515.1 Cecropterus confusis | reverse complement strand
AGCTCAGCCACGTCGCTTGGTATGTCGCCGCGTGTTGTACGTCAAGATCAACCTAAATAAACCTCCGTTATAATTCCGCAAAAATTTTGCGGAGGCAGATGCGGTAAAGGAGATTCGTTTTTCTGCGGAAGTTCCGCAGTAACGGAGGCGGAGGCGGAGTTTCGATACAACCCTACATAAGACTACCTAACTTAGTCACTATGAATTAAAGCGAGCGAGCACGGTAATGGTATGACAGAATTCATTATAACAGACTTCTGCAGGTTCTACTTAAGAGTTAGAAGGAGTAACCCTTTAATCCTTTAATAAAATAAACTACATGGTAATTTGCTACAATAACACAAAAATATGACCATGAGTAATTTCTTTTGACCCGTATTATGCACCTAATATTGTGTATTGTAAGTCCAAAAAACACCATAAGTAAGTTTTTGGAAAAATTGAATCGAATAACATCGTTTTATCACTGAACAAGGACAACTGAATAAATTCAAACATGATTTTGACAAAATTGTCATTTAACTAATATCTTTAAATAGGGTCTGTTTTTATGCGGTACATATAATTGTTAAGTATAACGTTATTTTTGTTTAAATAAACCCAATATAACAACACACCGGATGCATGGCAAAAACAAACAATATATCGGCCATTGTTTTGTGAACACGAGACAAATACAGATTTTTTTTCGAATTGTGTTGCTGTTGGCCCCGTTGGCATCTACAGCATCACCGGGTTCTGGTGGCGAATAATGGTCAGCCGGAAGAAGAAGACTATGGGCTGGAAAGGTGCTATGGTTTTAGTCCCCGTTGCCAGATTCTAAAACCTCTCGCCTTAACTAGACCTAGATAAATATAGAGGGTTGTAGTATATAGGGGGATAATGGGGACTGAGACAAAACGAAACGAAAAATCCTTTAAACGGGAAGATCTTTTCATTTTCTCGTCGGCAAATTTCGTGCCTATTAATTCTAGATCCTCCTTAGTGTAGGGTAATCTCAGAGACGCGAGTGTAGGGTAATTTAGCCGATCCTTTTTTCCCCTACCACTGTTGGACTCCCCCTTAACAAAGCTAAAATGAATTCAGCAGTCACATTGACGAAACAAACGTATAATTATAACAAATGTTTCACGTTTCAACACAGAAAAAGTAATGAAACTCGAACTTCGACATTTGTAACTTTGTATGTCTTCTTGTATTCTATATTTATCGTCGAATGTACATTCACCGTACAATTTTATCCCCTTTTTGGGACTGAAGTTAAAGCAAAATAAACGGGAATATAAGGGAAAATATCATTAAATTACTAGACACGGGACAAAAATGTTTTTGTCATGTTTATTCTTAATTCCTTTATTGCACGTTCTGAAAACAAGTGAACTCTATGAATGGTGAGTATTGAAATCAAACTTCACTTTCCATTCTTTCAATTATACTTCGATCATAGTACACTCTGTGGCTTACAATAACTTATATAATTAAATATATAATAATAGAATTCACAAACACAATACAGACAACGAATAAATATTATCTTTACAAAACAGTTACTATCTTTCATCTTTCCTCGAAAACTACAACTGTACAGCTTTAATACAAAGATGGCACATAGAAAACAGAGAAGCCGTGTCTATCAGACAATGTATTATTTTTATTCAATATATATTATTTTCAATTACAATTTGTCGAAAGTGTGAAACAGCATATAATACACATATATTCAATTAATATAATATATATATTGAGTTACCCGAAGTAAGACATTTATGGATTCCTAATATGATCATAAAGTAACAACAACTTCATGTCTCTAATTCAACATTGGCATTGGATGTTGCTTAATTCATATTCGACTTTGTAATACTATATACTAGTAAAGAGATACTTAATGAACAATCATAGGATAGCATAACAAATTACAAAAAAAAACATTATTTAGTATTGTTGCCATCAAAGTATGAGACTATTAGTGGCCTACCTGAAAATACTTACAGTGCTTTAAATGTATGTACTCACCTTAGTATTCTCCGTTCCTGAATTGTTAGCACTGAAGACATTCCTCTCATCGCCAGCAAATGGTTCAGGGTTTGGGGTGGGAGATTGCCTGACGAGCCCGGACTATTTATTTGTTTCTGTGGAATGTATTGTTATTATTAATGAACAATGTCTGTAAGATATTTTCAAGTTTGCAGTGCTCATCCTAAATTAATGCCAGTCAGTTGTAAATCCAAATGATACATGAAAATTAGGCAAGTATTTTACAAGGCATCACGCGTAGGGAACTGAATGTTGGTGCGTGTCAGGTTTCTACGTAGTAGTCTTATTATCGCCTTTAACGCCCCTAGCTGCTAATCTAGCTTATATTGCCATGTATGAATATGACAAGTAAATAAAGCTTTCATAAAAGATGCGAACGACTAGTAGCTACTTTTTGAAATCGCTCAATAAGTCAAGCGTCGTCAACGCATAACGCAGCCCTAGCAGTGATCGCCTTTATTCAGCCTTTTTCTACTCAAATATATTAATCTTGTAATCGACTTCTGAACTCTCAGATTGAGAGTTTCAGGCCATAGTCCACCGCGCTGGCCAAGTGCGAATTAGGAGACTTCACACACCTATGAGAACTTATTTAAAGAACGCTCAGGAGTGTAGGTTTCCTCACGATGTTTTCCTTCACCGTAAAGCAGTAATAATAAACTTCTGATACGCACAATATTAAAAAAAAATCAGTGGTGCGTGCCTGGGACTCGAACCTCTGACCCTCGATTGAGATGTCAAGTTTCAACCATTCGGCTATCATTGCTCTATCTTGTAAAGGGCTCCTAAAACCTGACCAACTAAATAACTCAACTAGCTAACGTTAAAAAAAAAACAAACCTTGATAAGCGACGCCAGCGACTTATACTCCTTTAGAGGGCTATCTAAATAAGGCAAGCGTGGTTGCAGCGCGAGCAACATGACGTCGTAACGCCGCGCGATGTAAGCTAGTCACAGCCCCCTTGATTCAGTCATCTTCTTTTTTACATATATTAGCCTTGTAATGAACTCCTAAAACCTGACCAAATTAATTACGACAAAAACCAACCTTGATAAGCGACGCGAGCGACTTGTACTCCTTTAGATCGCTCGACAAGTCGAGTGTAGTCGCCGCGCGAGCGACATGTCTCCGTAACGCCGCGCGACGTAACGCTAGCCGCGCCCCCCTTGATTCTGCCGCGCCCTCTTCAACACATACTGGCCCTGACGCTGATTCTGATTAAGAAATTGAAATTGTTATATTTTTTATGAAGAAACAAAACATTTTCTCCCGAATCGGTAAATCCAGGGCATCAACAGTATTGAACGCTAGCAAAAAATGTTTAATGAAAAGAAGGGGTCTTGGAACGGCTAAGTCACGGCCTTTTCATTATGAAGTGAAGCGTTGTAAATAGTGTTGTTATAAAAAGGGTAATTGAAGACGCTGTAACTCGTATAATAGATGACTTCCATTTCTACCACAGCTGACATGACGTTCACGTTCTCATTTCCATGTCTCTGAGAGGCCTCTTTTAGGGATGTGTCCAGCAGTGAATTACAAAATACTAATAAATAGATTGACAAGATGACTTACTTAGACCAAGTGAGGCCAAAAGTCATTTGAACTAAAGTCCAATGGATTAAAAATAGTACAGATAAGAATAAAAATAAAAGTAATAGCTACTAAAATTATTAAAAATAACGTCCATAGAAGAAAGCAAATTCTGTAGTAAAATGTTTACGCTTGACTACTAACATTGACATTTATTGTATAAAAATTATCTCAAATCAAAAAAAAGCGTCGTGTGTGAAATTCACACACGACAGAAGTGAACCTTAAAACTAATAATAAAATATTTTTGAGCATAAAAGTATTAAGATTCATGCTTTTTAAAAATCGATTAAGTAATCACTGCAGCCCATATTCGGACTTATCGGATTTTATTTAGCATATACCAAAGACGTCGAGGTATTATTAATTTATTCAAAAAAGGGTACAACGCCATCTAGTTGTAGCGCCGACATCTGCTTTCGTAACGCATTTACCTACAAATTTTAAAATCACAACGATTTTAAAGATGTTACTTAAAAATGTGCTGTATGTTCAGTTACTTTAAAAAATAATAGACCCGGACATATTAACTGTAACACAGTAGGAAGTTAACTGTTTACGTAGTTCAAACTGTTTTGAAAAGTATGAACACAATATTGAACAAGTAGATTTTTGAATACCTAATTATGCGGTTTTATTTAGTATTTATTTCCTTATAGTTTCAGAAATCAGAATCCTAATATGCAATTTTAATTTTTATTATTATTTTTTATTTCTTTACAATTTTGGGTTTGGCCATGTATGCACACTTGAAATATTTACCTTGCATAATAATAAAGTGAAAAACTATGGTTACACTGTTAACACATTATACAGTTAAGGGCAGTTAGAATAAAATTCTTACCGAAATCTGGTATATGATCATCATCGCTGCTACTATCAAGTTGTCTGAATGAGTTTGCTTGTTTATCATTCAATGGACCACAGCGAAAGATCTCCTCGCCTGGCGCATGCCATGCTGAGTTGGGCACAGCCAGCACTCTACGTTGGTTGGGTATCCGTTGCAACGCCTCATGGACTGTTGGCCCACGACCGCGACGCGGTTTTGATTGAGATGGTTTAGCTGTAGAATTAAATAAGTAAATATCACTTAGGGTGTAAAGGATGTAAAAGTTTACGATACAAATTAACCATGGGACTCTTTGGCACATGAAAATTCATTGTCATTTGACTGTAATCCCCTGTAAAGTCCCCTGTAAAGGAAAGGTGTTATTAATTCTTAGATTAACATCTTAGAACCAGCAGATTCAGAGATTAGTCAGAACAAACAGACAGACGAAAAAGTTTAATAGTAGTTTTTGTTATATGCACCATATATATATATATGTATATTCATATGCATTTTGTAAAAGTCTTTTATTTTGATTAGATTAGATTTGATTTGACAACATTGATTGAACAAACAGAAAAATCATTTTTATTTATTTGTATAGTTTCCAATTAATATAATGTGTCAGTTGTTTACAGTTCTGACTTTGAAATTGTAACTTGTTCTTGTAACAAATGTTATTGTGTTCAGTACAAAATTTTATACGCATTTACAACTTTAGTTCTACAGGAAGCTATAATGTATCTGAAAGTGACCTCAGTGCCTATTACAGGCCAATTTGACATGCATAAAAAAATGAAGATGGCAAAAGTGTTTCATACTTTTAGAAAGGCTCAGTCTCTTTTCTTTTACACAATTTGAGCATGTTTGTGATGTAAACAAGGTAAATGTAACATTAACTGCAAGCACAAAATATTGAGAAATAGAGAAAAACGAACTAATTAAAATAAAATGACTGTAAAGCAATTTAATATTTTATGGTTAATTTATCAATGTATCTCTATCAACTATGGCTATGTCTCGCGATAGCTTACATATGTATGCAATAAATGTATTATATAAGAGAGCATTATATTTGCACAGAATATTGAATGGAAGGATTGATTCCTTCTGACAGACAGACTGACTTCTTAATCACATTAAGGTCCACTTTCAATATGTTTGTTCTATTTTATATACTTTCGAATTTTTTTGTGGTAGTTTGTTTTTAATTTGGTCCACTTTATATTAAAAAAAACATACATAAGTATTGTTGTTAAATCTCTAACTGTTTCTTTTACTTGTAGCCATAACATTTGGTTGATTTTCCACGAAAATGAGAACAAATTATAACATTAAAAAAAAACTTCATAGTTTTAAATATAATGACGTACTGGAATGATATTTCCAGTGTTTTTATAACACAAGTCGTTGTTGTTGTTAATATATGCTTATATAATATGTTATTCATAATTCTCAACTCGAAAAAACTAATTATTCACCTGTTACTTCTAAGAACTCTATCTTGGTATTGTATATCAAATTGCATATGATCCAGTAACTTGAACAGATAGGTGAATAGTATTTATACTTTTTTACTGAAACTATTTTAACTGGAACTAATGGAACTGGAACATTGAATTTATATGATTTTCTATAATGAAGCAATACTACCGAGTAGTTTGATCTAAGGAAAAAGTCTGATCCTGTAGTAATGTAAGAAAAATATTGTAACTAAAAATTTGTAAGTGCCCCCATAGTCTGTATATCTGTACTACCTGAAAGTTTAAACAACCTAAAGATGGCTGCCAAAAAAAAAGTCAAAAACAATGTGGATGGAAAGTGAAAGAGGGTCAATCCTACGCTAGGCAGGCACCCTTTTGAAGGTGGTAGAACTCTGTGGTTCGACTTCAGAAGCACCACCTCCACACCTTCTACCTAACAACAGTGTAACGCGCTGTTGTGTTCTGGTTTGAAGGGTGTGGTAAGGGTATACTTTTCGAGGCATTTCATCTTAGTCCTCAGGGGTAGCAATGCATCTGTGGCCACCCTTAGGTGAGACTTTGTTCTTATCTAGGGTTGATTACAGATGTCCATCGGCAGTGGCCACTTATCATCAGGTGGGCTGCATGCTCTTTTGCTACTTCCAAACTATGAAAAAATAAAAAAACCTAGATGATAAAAATAAAGTCTAATATATAAAAGAATAAGTCAATAAATTTGTGCTACATCACCAAAAAGAAAATATGTTATATGTTCACCTGTTATTTAGAATCTACTGATTCATGCATATAAAATTAAGTACAAAAAACTAGAAACCAGAGAGAATATTTCAATATTTACTTGTTGAAACTTTTTTTGGTGCCTGGGTGGGTACTTTGATGAGAGGCGTGGGAATTTTCTCAACACTAGTCACTGGTGTTTGACCTTCAACAACTCCCTGTTCTCTTTTAAACACATCCAAGAATGTTTCTGATGCTGAAAGAGATTTCGTAACTGTTGCGGGCTTAACATTACTTGCGTTTGCACTGTTAATACTGACTTTACCAGTCTGAGAATTTGAATTGGCAGTGACATTCTGAGCCTTCGGACTATGGACACTCCGACGCCTAGCTTCAGTGCCATTCGTCCGACTAATCTCCTTTTGGCCTTGACTCTTTGCTTTCTGTACTTTGGCATTTGTTTTAACTTCTTTATGATTGATGTTGATTTTCCGATCAGGCGAGTAATGACCATTGGTAATCACTTCCTTCTTAATCCCATCATGTATGTCTCCGTTGCTAATTCCACTGAGTATATCCAACTCTTTACTGGGACTTTGGGAGAGCTTACTTTTTTCTATTGTTTCAGGGAAGATGAAATTATCTTCGGTGTGACTAACTGTTATTTCATTGGCTATCACATCTGAATCATTAAAAGTGTACAGTTCACTGGGATCAATCTTGAATTTGGTATGAAAGAAGTTGTCGCTGAGGTGCGGTATGTACGTTTGCTCATCCCCTGAACTGTCATGAATAAACATGTTTACTTCACCACCGCAGCCCCCCGACACACCCTCCACAGCCATCTTATACTGTGTCGCACAACTCGCATCTGGTATAGTTTGGGGAATACCGCTGAAACTGTATGACAATCATCATATTTAATGTTTCTTTGTGTAGTTAAATGTGTATGTATTGAGGTAAAGATCGTTAATATGATACCAGTAAGGTGATATTGTAACAAACCACTTACCCCACATTTTCCGATGTACTCAAATACGACATACTGTGTTCATTTTATAATCTAATGATACAAACAACTGTTACCGGGAAATGCAACAAAATTATTTTGGTCCCTTTGCTTCATACTGAAAAGGATAAGTGCCTTTATAATGGATGTTAATACGTAACTCGTATATTGTTAGTCACAGCAAAATACGTATTATTTTGATTATTTGTAAGATAAACGCTTTTCATACTATGACAATTACAATGACACCTGTCAAATTGAGAAATTAATGTTGTCTAATTTCGTGAATAATATAGTAAATCTCACTCCCAGAGGATTATTATTCACCGAAACAACAGTTACAAGTTATTAACAACACATTCAACAAAAGTATTTAACGGTGAAACGAAGGTGTAAAGTGTTTTTTTCCGATTACGAAGTACAAAGCTCACATTAGAATACAGTTGATACACGGCACATTTTCCAATAAACCTCTTTATAGCCTTAACCAATATCACATATATGTTTACTATTGACACAACAATTAATTTAAATTTCTTTAATAATATAGTTTCTACAACACAAACTTTTATTCAATAACATCAAAACGAATGACAGACATAATAGACAGACTGTACAGTAAATGGAAGCGAAAATGCGGTTACGTTCAGAAATAAAACCTTGTTAGTTGAATGATGATTTTTTTTCATTATTGTAACTTATTAGAGCAATAATGATAACGTTATTTTAAAACAAATCTGTTCGTTTCTTATTTATATTTTAATCATTTTTAAATGCAGGCAGAGTTTATCAATAGAAACACAATTGCAAATAACATGGCAACAACACGATGCGACCTTGTGACCTTCTTCAAAATCATGAAATTAGAAATATTTTGTAGACACGCTTTGAACCTTTATCTTAATATTTACAGAAAATGTTAAAGTCGGTAACGTTATTATTTTTAGTGGAACGGTTTAACTTATGTTTAAATACGTACACAATAAAAAACAACACAAAACGGGGACATACATGATTGTATAGAAGCAAATTAAATCAAAATACACATACTTTAATACACATTGAATCTTAAGACCAGTGTAAGCAATATGATTTTAATTTCTTTTACTTAGAATAATATTTACATTTCAATAAATGGATTCTTAACCAGTTTATTTGAATTATGTACTGTATTATAATAAATAAGATTTGAGTAGGTCTAGTGAACTGGTGTTATTTTTATTTTTAAATAAAGTAAAACGAATGATTATTATCATGTCATCGTTAGCCCTACTTTCTTTGTTGTTGCTGTTTGTATCTGTTACCTACTTTCATTTTTAACATTAAAAATGGTATTGCTAACGAAGCGGTCAAAAATATAATATATTACATTGGTTGTAAATTATAAAACAATTTTTTTTTCATTGATTCAATCATGAGTTATTCATGAGGTTGTCATATAAAAAAATCTCCCATCTGTATGAAAACATTACCACGTATAATTTCATCGAAACGATGTGAAATAATGTAATCGTGTATATTTTTTTGTATTATTAGGGGTTATTTTATTTATTAACATTGTACCGCTTTGTAATATTTAAACTTCTTCGTAAGTCTTTCACTTATCTACATTACTTAAACACTGAATTTGAAATTTGCCGCCATTTTGCATTTGATTTGAGAACCCCTATTTTCGAAGCGTTGTTGTGAATCCAATATGGCGATATCTGATGTTGTAGTATTTTGAAGGTACGTCAATTTGACGATTCTATAATGTGTAATCCGGTAAATATCACATTGTTGGAGAGTTTACGGTTTATTTATATGAACAATATACAAGTTTGACTTGAATCACTTGGATTTACAGTGTAGTGAAAGGTTTTTAGATTGTATTGTTTTGTTTGTGATTTCCGATAATTTGGCGACCCATTGTCATACTAAATTAGAAAAAAAACCTCTTAGGAATTAATTTTATTACGAATCGGTGTATTTATTTTTTAAATAGAAGAGAGACACTTGTGTTTTGGCATCGTAAGTTATGGTTTTAGATCTTGTTGTAGCGATTTATCCGAATACAATTACGGTAATTACAAAACCCGAGTAAGTGTTCTATGTATTGTAAAATATATATATATATATATCTTGTTGTTACAGAAGTGCATATGTTTTTATACAAATGGGAGTTAAATAAATAAATAATCGGTGCATAAGTGTAGCGCCATAATAATCGGTTTATTATTTGAGTGTATAGTCATATTTGCGTTGACTATAATGACGGATACGAGACGAAGAGTGAAGCTTTACGCTCTGAATGCGGACCGGCAGTGGGACGACAGAGGCACAGGACATGTGTCGTCATGTTACGTGGAGAGGTTGAAGGGAACCTCGCTATTGGTGAGGGCAGAGTCCGACGGTTCCCTCCTTTTGGAGAGTAAAATACAACCAGACACTGCTTATCAGAAACAGCAGGACACATTGATAGTCTGGTCTGAAGGAGACAACTTTGACTTAGCATTAAGTTTTCAAGAAAAAGCAGGCTGCGATGAAATATGGGAAAAAATTTGTCAGGTAAATATACTGTTGATTTTGCCAGGGTTTCTTGAGTATATTTGAATTATGTTAAATATTCAAATGAATCTCTCAATAAATTCACTACATGTTTTCACGAGCATATTTTACATACAATATTTACTATCAAAATAATGAAAATACCGTAGTTTATTCGAAATTTCCAATCAATCTTATCTCTCAATCTCCATATTATTTGAATAAATCAATACAATGTTAATAATGAGAAGTTCCAATACAGGTCACTGTATTTTTTTTATTGATGCTAAATAAACAATACTTTCTTAATTGTAGGTCCAAGGTAAAGATCCATCAGTTGAAATCACTCAGGACATTGTTGAAGAATCTGAAGATGAGAGATTTGATGAAATGTCAGATAGTGTTCAGCCTGTGGAATTACCTGCTTGTGAAATGGGAAGGCTGGAGGATATCAGTGAGTTGGTCAACAGCTGCTTAGTATCCCCAGCACGAAAAGACAAGCTCGCGGCAGCACTAGAGAGTCAACACTACATTAAAAAGTTACTAAACCTCTTTCACATGTGTGAAGATATCGAAAATATTGAAGGGTTGCATCATCTCTATGAGATATTCAAAAGTATATTCCTTCTGAATAAGAACAATTTGTTTGACACAATGTTTGCGGATGACACTATATTTGATGTTGTGGGCTGTCTTGAATATGATCCCAGTTTACCACAGCCCAAGAAACACAGAGAGTATTTACGAGAGTTAGCAAAATTCCGAGAAGCCATTCCTATAAAAAATCAAGATTTACTCGCAAAAATACATCAAACTTACAGAGTACAGTATATACAAGATATTGTTTTACCTACCCCTACAGTTTTCGAAGACAATCTGCTAAGCACATTGTCAAGTTTTATATTTTTCAATAAGGTAGAAATAGTGAAACTTATAGAGGAAGATGAAAGGTTTTTAACGGATTTGTTCAAGATGCTTCTGGAAGATAAAACAGCAGACAGCAAAAGACGCGACTTAGTTCTATTTTTAAAAGAGTTTTGTAATTTTTCACAAAATTTACAACCTCAAGATAAAGACGCTTTTTACAAAACCCTAGTTTCATTGGGGATCCTGCCATCACTAGAAATTACACTAAGTATAGATGACCAGAAGACCAAGACTGCATCTATAGATATACTGACATATATTGTTGAATTTTCGCCCTCTGTAGTAAGGGATTACACTCTACAGCAGGCGATAAGTACTGAAGAGGTATGTTGATTTAATCTTTATTTTCTTACATACTAGGTGAATGATTCTTTTATTAGCATGTTTTCGCATGTTATGTATTGGTTTAACTATTGATATTTAAAAACCTAGAGACCTAGTATATAGATATGCACAACCTCCAACAAACTTTCAATTTTCATAGAGTAATAGTCATAGAGTAGAGACTAGCCTATACATGGTATATCATACTTAAAATTTTAGTTTTACTTTAGAATTGTTATTTTATAAATCCATTTATTAGGCCCCCACAAAATATATTCCCCACTTTTACTCATCAAATTAATTTCACTAGGCTTCTTTTTATTTATCTAGTATTGTCAGTGCCAATTTCATATTGTCTATCAACTTTGAAACAATGTTTCCCTTTTGAACCTCATCTAACTAACATCCCAACAAAAAATACTTAGGAATCATAATTTAACTAATACTAGGCTTATACATTTTAGATCGGAAAAACAACTTACTGTAATGGGTCTCACTTCCTTTCTACTATTTTCCAAGTATTGCAATAAAACATATGTTTTTATTTATAATATTGCAAAAAAGCATGCAGTCCACCTGTTGGTAAGTGGCCACTGCCGCTCATGGACATCTGTAACTAACCTTCAAACAAGATCAGAGTCATGTCTGAGTTTGGCATGTGATACAATGCTACTGCTAAGGACTAATTTGGAACGTCTTTCATGCGTATGTCTGTTAACCCTGCTGTTATTAGGCAAAATTAGGTGTGGGGGTGGTGTCTCCAGAGTCGAAATATAAATGGAATCTGCCACCTTTAATCATATTTTAAATAATTTTAAAGCATTGGACTAATCTACATTCCAATATCAAAACAATATATGTCTTTTGAATTGGACGTAAATTGAAAAAAACTAATTTTAATTAAAAGATGATGGCCCATATTAATACTTAGATACAGCCTGAGTAATCAAATTGCAATTCTGCTTACATGATTTTTTCCCTTTCAGGAACAAATGTTGTTAAACATAGTGATAGAGCAAATGCTACGGGATAGAGATCCGGAGTTGGGTGGTGCAGTGCAACTCATGGGAGTTTTGCGTATTCTCCTAGACCCTGAAAGTATGCTTGCATCAGTGAACAAGAGTGAAAAGTCAGACTTCCTCAATTTCTTTTACAAACACAGTATACAGACTCTTATAGGTATGTAATTCTATTATCCTAAATTTTGTGTTATTGTGGTTTTCATGTATATAACTAGGATTCAGACTACATTCTCAGTTCTGCTGAATTTGAAACTACAATTTTTAATGTTTGGGTTAAATCTGGGAATCTATTTTATATTATTAGTATTCATAAGTTATGGCGACAGCTGGCGACACTCTTGCAAGCCCGCGGTACCTCATGTAGATCGATTTTTTATTTATCCTTATTTGTTAAGATCTATTTTTTACCAACAAATTTCAGCACAGGGACTATTATTCAAGTCTCAGTCTGTCATTGCCTAATTCAGCTTCTGTACTAAGTAGTCCTTGTTATCAAAAATGGTTCCGACAGCTTCTTAATGGGACTGTACATAGCCTCCTGTCAAGTACAGAAAATAATTCAAATAAGTTGAAATTAAAAGTTGCACGTTTTTCTTGTCTTTTTAAATATGGAGCATTAAAAAGTTCAGATGATTTAATTGTACCTTATGTGAAATGACATTGATTTTTAGTGTCTGACCGAAGCTTCGGCTCGGGCTTCGGCTTCGGTTACCTTCGGCTTCTGCCAAAATGGGCCGAAGTCTTAGCCGAAGCCGAGGGTTTTAGAAAGCGCCTAAATTGTACGAACTATAACGAATACACAATACCGCGATGTAGCTGGTGAAGAGCAAGGGTAACCGAAAACTCCATTGTGGGTTTGCATCGCCAGTTATGTATGAAATAGGTATTATTCGAAATGTTATCATTTTAGAAAAGTAGCGAAGTTAGTAATCAGCTTTACAAGTTATTTACGTCAAATTAAACATAGATCTTTGTCTACAAAAGCTTAACTGAAAATCGTCACATTTAGCCAATTTAGAGCTGAATTTCTAATGTTTGTGGCCATTACGAATATGGATTATTTGTGTCCGAATCCACGGATACGGATCTTAACTTTCGTACTAATTTACTTGAGGCACGTGTCCTTGAAGCGACTTGCTTTATTGTATGTTTCGATTTGTGCCCTTAGTAGGAGTTTAATACGTTTTCGCAAATTAAAAATTCTTTGCAAGGTATACCATCATTATATGTAGTAACATATAATGTTAAGATATTTGATTTTTGCAAATGTGTTAAATATGTGAGAATATGGAATTTAATACTATTCCATTGCTACCTAATCGCCTGTGTACATTTAGAATTTGGTACATACTTAATTTATAAATAATATGAATTTGATAATAGGTATAAAAGGTCCGTATAAGATCCACCTAAAAAGTAAGGGATACGGATACAGATCTTTTTCATGCCTCGGATATCCACGAATACGAATACGGATGCAGATCTCTGGCACATCACTAGTGGCTATAGCCAAATAATAGGCTTCGGCTTCGTCCAATAATCGACCTTCGGTCGGAGACTGGATTTTAATCAGTTCATAAAACTCCTTACAATGATTAATATTTAACTGTTCTTGCACTACACCACCAGGCACAGGTACATATCTATCCCATCAAAATAAGAACATGTTAGTTGAATTTACCTCTGAAATATTATAATTTTAACAACTACTTTTCCAGCCCCTTTACTTCAGAATACAACAGGCGAGAAACCTCTCAAAGAAGATTATCACACAGTGCAGCTTTTGGGATTGGTATTAGAGCTGCTTTCCTTCTGTGTCGAACATCACTCATACCATATCAAAACTTGCATATTGAATAAGGTTAGTAAAAATATTACATATCCTTTGGTCTTTTGAATCCACTGCAGTACATTAAGAGTTTTCCTAGTGCCAACCACAACCACCAAACCACTCCCAACTATTCCAGTGTTTTTAGAGACCAATGTTTTTTATTATATACAGAAACAGTAAATTAGCATACAGTCCACCCAATAGTAAATTGTTTTTTTCACTATGAACTTTAGTAATAAGCTCCAGATAGGATTGAAGCTACTGCTATGAAAAAGTTATAACACTTAATAATATATAAGTATCTCTTCTACTACACCATTCAAACTTAGGTCATAGCAGCACTTGACCTAGTTATTATAAGTTAGAAATTGTTGTGTTGATAATATCTTATGAGTCAAACCATGAACAGTTCTACCATTTATCTTCTTCTGGCATGGTTTTTAAAATTGGCAGTCAACAACAAAAATTGGTGTATTTTGTTAAAGATTCCATTCAATTTTCCAGGATCTCCTCCGTCGCATCCTGGTGCTGATGAGGTCGACGCACACGTTTCTGGTGCTGGGCGCTCTGAGGTTCATGAGGAAGATCATCGCGCTCAAGGACGAATATTATAACAGATACATCATCAAGGGAAACCTCTTTGCACCGGTCATAGATGCTTTCCTTAGGAATAACGGCAGGTGAGATTAATCTGGCTGGCTTTAATTTTTATTTAGATTATGATTTTTTTTATCATGAATATCAGTTGTTATCCATTTTTATTATCCATTTAATTTAATACAGCCCTACATTTCCTTGACATGTATTTTTGAATCATCCTTAAATGAAGACAATATTGTGTAAAAAAATTTACGATACATATTTTTATATTAATGACTAGCTGACCCGGCGAACTGTTGTGTCGAACTGACCGAATGTGTTTATTTACGACATCACATAGAAACCTCTAAAATTATCAATGTTTTTCTACTATATTATGCGTGTATTATACATATAAACCCTCCTCTTGAAAAACCCTATCAATTAAACAAAACTGTATTTAAATCCGATTCGTAGTTTTAAAGATATAAACATATACAGGGACTAACAGACAGTGGGAAGCGACTTTTTTATACTATGTAGTGATATTCAATTTATACCTTATTCATTTGAGAAAGAAATTTTGTTTTGCAAGAGAAAGTCGATCATGGTTTTATATAATATTTGACATTCTTTGATAACAATATAGTAAACAAACAACTGATTACCTCAACATTATGTTACATATTTATATTTAGAAGCAGATAATATACAACTCGTACAGTTTGCAACTTTTAAAAAATTTATGAAAATAAATTATAATATTATTTTCTTTTAAAGGCCTCGTCCATGCTAGCCGCTTGCTAGCTTGCATGCTAGCATGTTTTTAAATTCTACAAAGAATTTGTTAATATTAAACAATATCTATTTGACACTTTTGTAAATGTTCTTATACATTCTTTGTTAAAGTTCTATTAAAAGAGATTCAGCCATGTAATTTCTTTTCTCGATATTATGCAATTAAACCAGATATTTAAAATTTCCAATTTGACAGGATTTTATAGAAGATTAAATTTCATAATGTTTGCACCTAAAACATTACAGGTACAACTTACTAGACTCTGCGATTCTAGAATTATTTGAATTCATCAAGTTGGAGGACATCAAATCATTATGTTCTCATGTCGTGGAAAATTATGGAAAGATACTCGAGGATGTTGAATATGTACAGACATTCAAAGCTTTAAAAACACGGTATGATCAACACCAGGACAAACTCAAGGAGAGGGACAGAGGTAAGTTTACTTAATATTCACTTTTTATTATACTCGTAAGCTGATTTGGGATATGTCAAATGTCAGTGAAATAAATAGTAAAAGTTATGGAAATAATTAATATTATCGTTTTTTTTTTCAATTAAGGCTGTGGACAGTCTTTGAACTTTAACTTATTATTTATCTATAAGTGTGAGCCACAATTTAGAGGTTTACATACAATGTGTTAGTTATATTAGGCCAATGGTAACCAGAATAATAATAAGATATAAATGTTTTTTCTTTACTAATATAAAGATAGCAAGTGAGCATGATGCATGGAAATGAGCATGCATAACTGTTGTCATTGGACATCAGTCATTTACTTCTATGACATTAGTTTTACCTGAGGTCCGCAATAGATGCGTTGTTACCTCTGAGTACAGTTGAAATACTTCAGATAAGTATGTCTCCCATACCACTTACTTACTTCGAACCAAAACACAACTGTGCTTAATATTGTTGTTTGATAGAATAGGCGGTGGTGTCATCAGTAGAATTATGTAGTATTCTCCAAACTTCATCGATGTTACATACCAGCTTCGTTAATGTTGGCGATGTTCACACAACGTCCCCAGTGAGCGGCAGCGTGGCCGTAGCGGAAGCGGTGGTGCCGTCGCTGCTGCGCACGCGGTACAGGCGGGAGGCTCGCGCGCCCGACGACGAGGAGGAGATGTGGTTCAACGACGACGACGAGCTCGACGACGAGGCGCCGCTCGACGCCGCGCAGCCGCACGCGCACCCGCATCCACATCACGCGCTCGACGCTATAGGTCAGTCTATGATGCAGTAATACGAATACAAAGTACTGATATACATGCAAGTACATATGTACGAGCAGTGGCGGGGTGGAAGACCTAAACTTAATGGGGACATGGTACATTTCGCGAGGCCCTCTTATGGTGCAAGAAGACGGGTTTATAAAATGAAAACACTTAAAAAATTAAACAGTATTGACTGATTAATTATGTTTTATAACAGAATATACTTAAACAGAAATATTGATTATTTCATTATCATTCATTTCGTGCGCCGAATAGTGGAATATCTTTGTGGCGACCTCCCGCTACTCATCAACAGATGGCGCCACCGTGTTCTGAATCACGCTATCGGAGTTTTCTCAACATCCTG
>DWTU01000456.1:0-17261 GCA_018251515.1 Cecropterus confusis | reverse complement strand
CTCAAATATCTGTCAAGTATTTCAATCACGTCATCTTTCTTGTGTATCAACTGTGGAACTGTCACAATCCCAAACACTTCTCTCTTAAACTTTTTAAAATTCTCCGTTAAGTTCAAGCCATGCCATTTTTGTACTGCCAAGTTAAAGTGGGTTTGGTTCTCTTCTGGTTGACTGGAGTAGGCATGTTCTATGTGGTAGAGCGCTGCATGTCTGATGTCTATTGCACTTATACGCTCAGCAAAGGGCACAAACTGGAAAATGAAAAATTAATTAATTCACTTGCTTTTCTTTTTTAGCAGACCTTTCAAAGGGAAGAGGCTATCTATT
The DNA here is from genome assembly GCA_018251515.1 of Cecropterus confusis. Classification (NCBI taxonomy): domain Eukaryota; kingdom Metazoa; phylum Arthropoda; class Insecta; order Lepidoptera; family Hesperiidae; genus Cecropterus; species Cecropterus confusis. Next base: position 16,934 of record DWTU01000456.1, on the reverse strand, counting down.
TGTTACATTTTTTTAACATCTACATGTAATAGTGTAGCCAGAAATTAGTCATAGTAGCAGGTACCAGAGAGGAGGTTTTAACTTAGGGTAAGTTTTGGTTGTTCTATTTTATTTTATAAACCAGTGTGATGTTTATTGTCGTTTTAATGACTATCTTACATTAGTAGTGGAGGTAAAAATTACAAATAAAAGACAATAAATAGTTATTATTTGAGGAGCAATCTGTGCAGTTCTACACATAATCTTTAAAATAGTAATTGTTTAAATCTTTCAATTAGTAACTGATTGGAAGACACAATTCAAGGTTTATCATGACTTTAATTATGAGCTAATTTTGGCAATGCACATGCAAAATTTGGCGGACCTTCTACGCAAAGATACAAGACATTTTCACATACATTTATAAAGGACAAAGTAATTCTTAGCCTAAATTATTAAAAGATACTGGATAACACTGAAAAACTGAGTATCGAAAGGCTTACGAGCAAAACTTTACATGAAAAATAAAACAGACCATATTTATGCAAAAAGTATTTTAATAGAGTTTTGCATTAACAAATTTAACTTATACAAGTTTTAGTAACCTTAAAGTATGAAAAATGATCTCACCCGAAAGGTATTGGTCGATTTATGCTTTACAGGTTTACTCTTCATGGTTAGGTCTTATTACCACACTAATTATTCAAAACGAGACCATATCTCATAAACTTTTCAAGAATCTATAAGTTTATAAAGTTCGCGACGAACACCGCAAACAACACGTGTGATTGACAACTGACATCTGACAATATGACAAATTGACAACAGTGTTCCCAACCGTACGATAATTTCATAGTAAGGTACGATGTATACGATAGTACACTGTAATCGTACGACTATTTTCATTACGAAGAATGATTATATATTTCATTTTGGGGAAAACTATTTTGTTCTGTTGTGACGTTTATTTTGGTCGTCATATATTTTGAGAAGACGCTTTCTTTTTTTGGTCGTCAATTATTTTGAGACAACGCTGAGGTCACGTTTTTTTTTTGCTCGTCAAATTGTGAATGTACCGACGTAGTACGTTGTTGTAGAATGATTTTGATTCAAGTAATCCATAATATAATTTTACAGCTGTCGTACTATAATTGCGTGGCCACATGTTGGGAAAACTGATTATCAAGTGTTACTGTAATGGCTAAGTCGTTCTATTTATTTAAAACGTTAAAGATTTTTAATATTGATATGATAATAATTTACGGAATAAATTAAGACAGAAGGTCCCTTAAATAGGGACAAAATAAATTAACCGACTTGGTATTACATGGATCTCACAACTTTTTCCCGTAAAAAAACTGAGCTGCAAGACTTGGCTTTTTTACAAGATGTTTTAGATGGCATGTATTATTACTCGAACATTAACTATTTTTTTTTCTAAACAGGTAATATTAACTTTAAAAATAATATAACTTTTTGAATGTTGTTGTTTAAATAGTAATGAACCATTAGTAGCGTATTATCGCGACAAACACAAACGACCTAACCTTGCTCTGTAGCTTGAACAGTGCTTCCAGGTGCACTGTTATTACTGTAGATCTACTGTATTTTCAACTTTTTTACTGTATACTGTATGGGGTCATTACAGCGTACAGTAATATTTTTAATTAAGTGGAAATTGGAATTCACATTTAAATCAATTAGGTATACATATTACAGATATGAATGTGAGACTAAGTAATAAATAACTAAACATATTAAATAAAAAAATCACCAGCCTTTTTCATTCACAAAACGCATTTACATAAAGGTCATGTCAAGAAAATGTGATTGTTTGCGAATGTGAACTTTGTGACAAAAAAGATGACATAGACTAAACTATTGTCAATATTGTCATGTCACAGTAAGTACTGTCAGGCAATTCAATTGTGATAAAAATATTAAAACCGCATTCCATTTGTAAATCCGGATTTTTGGTGTTTAGGTTTGTGCCAGTTTGTCCGCATAACTAACAAACCACTTCATTTAGTAATTTCGAGGACGCACGTATTAAAATTTTTTTTTGTTATTTTTTCAATGCTTGCAAGAGCCGTAAACTCACTCCCTTTCGGGCTATCACAACGAATCACAAAATTTTATTTTCAGGGTACGTACATATGTATATAATTGGCTTGAATTTATTTATTTTTTTATTGCATAATGATATTCATTTTTTCTAAGCCTTGGTATAATATCATAAAAGAAGTACTAATAATGTATAGGAAAAATGTTTTTATGTGCTTTTGTGTTTAATACGATATCGTTAGGTAATATTATATGAAAGCAAATAACTTAATTTCTTTCAAACTAAATTAATTAAATAAATTGAGCTTTGGATCGGATGGAGCAGAAATGTATATCCTAATTTTTATTTTATAATATGGATATTGATATATAAATGTCAAGGAGCACCTAACATTATCAACCATTAGAGGCACTTACTTACGAGACAGTAAACCATATTCATTATTATAATAAGCACAAAATTGATCACCTTTCATCATTGTTATACCTTCTATCAACATATTTTTACATCAGGAAAAATGTTAGTATCTCTATATTAAGTGATAAATTATTTTCTAAATTGAGCACATTCTATACTCACTTTCGAATATTTAAATCCCAATCCTATAATCACCTTCACCCAACAAGAAGATACTAGTAACATTATTTAAATGTTCCAGCCCTAACTTGGAACCAGAGAGGTTCTCATAGCGCACAAGAATTCCACGAGTATCCAAACATGGATGTGAAGATATTACCAGCTTTGCAAGACAACTATATGTATTTAATTGTGGACAAAGCCACCCAGGAAGCAGCTATCGTTGACCCAGTGGAACCTAAGACTGTGCTGAAGGCAATTGAGGAACATGGTGTTAACTTGACCACTGTACTCACTACTCATCATCATTGGTAATCAGATTGTCCATTATGCTGCTGTTAGGAAGAGCTTATACTAATATTAATATTATAAATGTCATATTTGTGCGAATTTTTGGATTGGAGGAGCTGCGTGGCTGAGCAGTCACTATACCAGTCTGACATGCAGTGGGTCCCGGGTTCGATTCACAGCTAGATAGACATCTGAATGATGAGTTTAGATTTCTGTTCTGAGTCTGGGTGTTTGTGCATTCGCCTTTGTGTGTCTATAGCACCCACGACACGGGAGAAAATCCTACTGTGGGGCTATGAGTGTAGAAAGCGTTTTATGTTTATTTGGCACTCTTTTATGGAAAAATTATTGGCCAATTTTGGATCAAATTAGGCAAACAGATAGTTTATGACCTGGGTGCACATAGGATATTTGTTACTGTGCTAAATTAGGGTCTTGTTTGTAGAGCCACGGGAAATAGCTAGTATGTCTGTAATTATTATAATTATATTATATTAATATATTACATTATATAATTATTACAATATAATTTTGTTACAGAACACACAACTGTAAATGCTAAAATAATCTAAGATTGGGGGCTCTTAATAATTTAATTTTTTTATAAACCACCACATCAGTTTGTGACCTTAATTTTTTTTTCATAGTATGGAAGTAGCAAACTAACATGCGCCCACCTGATGTTAAGTGGCTACTGCCACTCGTGGACATCTGTAATCAACCCTACGTAAGATTGATATTTCACCTAAGGTTAGCCACGGATACATTGCTACATCTGAGGACTAAGATGGAATGCCTCTGAAAAGTATTTCTCCCTTACCACACCCTTCAGGCTAGAACATGGCAGCGCATAACGCTGCTGTTATTAGGCAAGAATAGGTGTGGTGGTGGTGCTGCCGGAGTCAAACCACAGAGTTCTACCACCTTCTAATACATGCTTGTATGTGGCTTCATAATATAGTTTATAGGAAACCAACTCAAAACCAATCTATAAAACAACAGTAATATTATTGGTATTACTGTCCATTGGTTGCTTCTTCAATTTTCTGTTCCCATCTTACTCAAAAAACACCTTTAATTGACTCTTCTTTGCCATTCACAGATGTAGGTATAACAAAAGGTATATCTTAAATAACTTATTTACATCTGTACTGAGTATTTTCACAATGATAAGATACGTTTACCTAAATGAACAAACATTATTATCATCAACTTGTAAGCTAGTAACTGATAAGTATACATTTTAGTGTTTTATTTTTACCTTGCACTTGCATTATATTTTTTTGTGGGTGATATGGAAATAAAATTTCTTATTGCCTGCTTCTTTTCATTGGCCACTATTTATGAGAAATAACAAAAGCAACATAAAATTGTGTTTGGCTAGGATTTAGGTAATGTTTACTGGACTCGTTTGAGTCTTAGTCTCTAGGACTTCACTTGACTCATAAACAAACCCAAACGTTTAAAGGAGTAAGCCAATATCATGCTTGTAGCAATTACAAATACCTGTCCCTCATAAAACATGCAATTTATTTATAAGTTTTTTTTATTATGCTTGTAGCAATTTCAATACACGTGCCTCATTAAACATGCAACTTTTTTATAGGCTTTTATTTAACTTTATATGTAAGTTTAAAAATCTTATAAGGAATACTTAAACCACAGCCCAGGGGCTAATCAAGCTAAATGTTTTTATACACCTTTAATATGGATGACAATATAATGTTACATTCAGTGTCATCATTCCACATTCTACTTGGTGGATGCCCCAAGATGGCGGACATATTTTATTTGGACCCCCATAATATTAGTTTCAATCTAAGGATTTACTCAGAAGAATATAAAAGCAATAATAAAAGCCATTTTTGAAAACTTACTAGATATATTTATTTTCTTTCAGGGACCATGCAGGTGGTAATGAAGATCTCTTAAAGCTTCGCCCTGGTCTCACTGTCTACGGTGGAGATGATCGTATTGGCGCTTTAACTAATAAAGTCACGCACAACACCAAGTTTAATATTGGGCATTTGAATGTAGAATGTCTGTTTACTCCGTGCCATACAGCTGGACATATTTGTTACTTTGTGACTGCTCCTGAAGAGGGCAATGATTCGGCAGTGTTTACTGGTAAATTATTGAAATTAATTATTTTCACAATTTAATTACTATTAACTTTAAATAGTCGAAACATACACTAAATAATTGGATGAAAACTGGCATGCCCCTCATTTTTCTCACTTCAAGTTTAATAAAGTGGTGTTTGTGGTTGGTACTACTGTAATTTGTAATTATGTACTGGCATAAGCCACTCAGTGACAGAATAAAATAGAAGATAGATAACAGTGATATAACAATAATGTTTGATGAACAACTTCAACCATGTTAGGTTCCATAACTATGCCCACAGGGACAGGGACAATAATGGCACCAAAATAGGGCTACAATGTCCCCTGCTTGTCGTGCGGTAAGAGGGCGCTTCCGGGTTTGCTGCGGCAAGAGTTGGAGCTCGAGCCGACAGCTACTCCGGGAGAAACTTCGGCATGTGTGATGCATGCTGTCGTAAAAACTAGAAGAAACGGTGAGCGCTAATGCTCACCGGGTAAGAGCCCGAACGGGGCATCGCGTCTGGAGGACTCCGGTTGCAGTCCATTGGAGATCCTGGAGTCCCCCACACAGTGCTAAGAATCGCCACCAAGGTGGTTTCAGTGATGAATAGAGATTTTTTGTGTGTAAATTCACATTTAAAATAATCACCTGCCTCAAATTTTTCAACCACCCAGGCTTGACTTGTAGAGAATGCCAATAGGCATTAAGTTTGCCCTATTCTGACTTTTTATCATAAAGGTGCAATATATATATAAATGAATAAATAAATTAATACCATCAGAACCATATTTATATTTTTTTAAATGTTTTCATTGTAACATCATTAACAGTACATAACAACTTCTTACAGGTGACACATTATTCCTGGGTGGCTGTGGTAGGTTCTTTGAAGGCACGGCTGAGCAAATGCACAAAGCCCTCATTGATATCCTAGGAAATCTACCCAATGACACCAAGGTGTTCTGTGGCCATGAGTACACTTTGCAGAACCTAAAGTTTGCAGCACATGTGGAGCCAGATAATGAGAGTATCAAGAATAAAATTGCCTGGTCTACATTGAGACGGGAAGAGGGAAAACCAACTGTGTGTATATTACGAATTATTAAAATATTTCTTTCTACATAATATCACAATACTCGCATGTTTATGCACAACTTGTCGTTGACAACAATTTTATTGTTTTTCAACTATTAGAATTAAATTATAATGATAGTAACGCTTTCTATACTCGTCATCATTGTCATTATTTTATCAACGTAATTGTATGTAGATATAATTTTTAGATATTTATCAATTTTACATTATAACAAATATTACAAAATTTAAGTGTTGTATATTAAAGTTAGTGATAATGTGATATACTAAAGTTAGTGTTCAAGTGGATTTGTTTATTGTATTTTCCAGGTGCCATCAACAATAGCTGAAGAGAAAACATACAATCCCTTTATGAGGGTTACAGAGGTTCCTGTAATGCAACATGCCCAGAAATCAGATCCTATTGAAACTATGAGGGCGATTCGACTTGAAAAAGACCATTTTAAGGGTTAAAGAAAATATACATGCAATTGAAATATATTTATGGGAACAAATTGGTTATTGCTTATTGGTTGTTGTTCATTAAAAAATAAGAAAAAATAAATTTACTGAAAAATACTTTTGTATAATTTATTTATTAACAATATAATTAGTGTATAATTAACTTAAAGCTGATGATCACAAGGGCATTACGAGCTATTATCTGGTAAATCATTCTGTTGCATTAATTGTCATTGTTCCTTTTTTATGTACGCTGACATTTCCTCTGCATACTTCTCTTTTGATCTTTCAAACATCGCTACGTACACCTGAAACAAAACAATATTATTAAGAAAGAGAGGTAAAAAGTAATATTCCTATTAAGGAGTTACCATCACATCTATTTCCAGCCTGAAGCATTTCTTGCGTTTTGGTTGAAGGGTGTAAATGATAGCTCATATGAGACAATCATCTAAGTACACCACACTACGTTTGACTTCACACAGCTAGCTTGACATACTCGTTTTTTACTTAAATCTTATAAAAAATATTTAAAAGGTGGTAGAACTAGTGCAGTTCGACCAGGGAGGTGCCACCGCCACACTTATTTCTAGCGTGAAGCAGTTCTTGCATTTTGTTAGAAGGATTTGGTTGCCGGCTTACTTACATATGAGGCAACAATCCCAGTCCGGGAGTAGCAATGCATATATGTGATCGATTTCAGATAGAATCCCTGTTCTATATGATGTTGCTTACAGATGTCCATGGGCAGCAGTAACCATGCAGTATGCTTGTTTGCTACTTCAATCTGATAAAAATAAATAAAAACATATTAGAGACAAACCCTCTTTTCATCATGTGTAAGAGCTCTCCATCTTGATGCCAATTGCCTTGTGATCTCTTGTTTGGTTGGTTCTGAGCCCATGTCTGTAGCAGTCTCTGCCACCACAAGTGGCCTCTGTTCTTGGCAAAATTGGAAGAAAGCATTGCAAGGCTTTTTGGGCGCATTCGGGTCTCTTTCCGGCTGAAATAAAGTTTGTCAGAATAATCCATAAATAAAGATAAATATTTTAGAGCCGTTTGTTAATGTTATTACCCAATTTATATACTCTCTGCTGTTTAAAAATATTTTTAATACTATATAATAATAATAAATAAATAAAACTCAAGGTATAATAATAATACACTAGTGACTCAATAAATTGGAGTTTAAACGCAGTACCTAAAGTGTAAACAATACCTTGTCGGCCTTGCTTTTTCGTTTAGGTCCTGCTTTTTTGCCTCCCGTAGTGTTCTGTTTTTCTGCAGGTTTCGCTGGCGCTGGAGTTTTAGCTCCCATACGAGGTATTTTCGGAGCAGTTTCTGATTTTGTATCGAATTCAACAGTTGCTGTTCGGAACGGATCGCCATGCTTGTCCAATCTTTCCACCAACAACTTTATATCTTTCTTATACCTCTTTGTTATTTTCTTCGCCTCGTGTATCCTAAAACGGGACAAGCCTATTAACTCGTACAATATATTAACAGAACGCGAATATCGCGTAAAACCACCGACCTATTCACAATTCGTTCATTATCCTGTTGCAATACTTCACATCGCTCCAACAACAATTGATATTTTCGCCTATAAATTTCCTCCTCCGATGGTAAACTAACCATATCATCCGAGTCGTCAGAAATATTCGAGCTAAGCTGTTGGACTGTCATTTTAATTTATTTCACGGCTTCAAAGTTCAACACAACGAAATTTATTTTTCTTTAGTTGTCCGTCTGGCTGACATAAAGTCAAGTTGACGAAATCATAATTTCCATGTTGGCTACATTGGTTAGTATTGGATACATGTACCTTAATAAAAACATAAAAACATATTAAAGTTTCTAGAGAAAAAATGTAATAACATAGTGTTGAGAGAAATTTTTCTAACTAAGTATCACAGAAGTAAGTTTAATGTAATGGTGTAGATCTTCCTATATTATTTTATTATGACCAAAGTAGCTAAAAACTAGTGTAAACAAATATGTTCACATATTAATTAAATGCACCCACAAACGACATTGCAAAAATATTATTACACATATTACATTCAAGTAGCTTATACAGCTATCCGAGTTAATGCACCACTTCCGGGAAATTGTTCCTTAATAGGACTGCGGATAAATTCATATTTCGCGCCTACCGCAAGGGTCCATTTCCACTTGATTCAGATTCTGTTCGCGTTTGCGCTCTGCAGTACCCCTATGTCAAGTATCAGCAAGCGGAGAGAGATACAAATGATACAATTGACACATACAAAACAACCTCGTGGTGCGGAAAACAAAACTAACATTTAAAATGTTCATAAAATTGTACATTTCGGTGCCAAGGAGCTATGAACGTAAACCAAAGTTATTGTATTAGTGCAAAATATAAAATAAATGAATAAGTTTAATTTTATTAAAATATTTTAACAACAATAAAAAAAATATAGTCGGTATAAAAATATACAAATGAATCTCAATATTAGCAATGAAATGGTTCCCAGTCATTTCGAAACGAACACTTTTCATATACTTCATATTATTTTTTCTATTATATGTCTTTTATGTATTGAATACTTCTTTACTTGAAGAAACTAAGGTCAGTATATTAAATTTTTCTACAACCTTTTTATATTAATTAACTTTAGTTACTACCGATACTTAAGAATAAATTTTATTTAAGCTAGCATGCCTCGTGTTTGTTAATATTACAGTAGAAGTAATAGCACCAAAATAGTTTAAAATAACTAAAACACAGGCCACATATTTTGCCATTTAGATATTTCATAATTATTAATCCCGTGCATCCCTTTAAAATCTGCCGCTACACACTGGACAACGTAATCAGGAAATAGAAAAAACAATTACAAAATTGATTCGGTATACTTATAAAAAAGTAATAGTCCTTCTCGGTATACCATTATAAAGGAAAGCACTAAATTTATTATTTAAAATTACATTATCACATAGGTTACCGTAGTAACCGCTTGACCGTGTGTTTTGGTGATACTGATAGCAGTAGAATTATTTTGACGTTGGTACCAACAGATGTAATTTAACAACATTTACAGAAAAAGGTAGAGGCATTATTGAAGGAAAAAATTCCAGAAGCAATTTCACAGCACTTTTACTTAAGAGAGACGAATAAATACGAAAAGCATGAGTCTCAAGTGCAGTAAAATAAAAACTAAAATATTACACGACGTTCGTATTTCAATTATCATCAAACAGAGGTAGACGAGAATTTATAAAAATACGGCTTACAATATTGATACGTAACAATATTATACATATACACTTATTGTATTTTGTATTAATCTGTTATACTACTGAGTGTACTACGATAATCTTTATAAGGAATTAACATTAATAATAATGGCCTATGATAAAAAAGTTGAGAATAACTAACATGTTTATAATTATAGCCGCGTAACGTTCACCCCATATCAACATTATTATCGCTAGCATTTTATAAATATTATTAATAGGTACTTCCATCGCAGTTCAGTTTCAAATATTATTTCAAGAATCGTGTAAGAGATTACAAGAGTGTGACCATGCGTCTTGCCTCGCTCTTGGGATACAACTTCGATGGTGTTAACAAGTATAGAAGATTGAAACAGAACCTAGTGCCTACTAAGAGACTGCCTGATGCCTTGATTATTGGAGTGAAGAAGTGTGGGACCCGTGCGCTTTTGGAATTTTTAAGGTATAATTATGTAAGGTACACTATACGGTAAAAATATAAAACTTTTCAGTCAAGATTGTACATAATGCAATAATATTAAACTTTTACGTTTCACTAGGCCTTTATATGACGTGAGAAAAAAAAACATTTAGAATCTGAAATTCTCTATAACATTATTTAATGTATCAAGACTTAACTACTTTTAAAACTACTTCATCGTTTTAATTAGTTCACCACACCACCTCGCGCACCGTAAAAGTAATTTAATAAAATTAATTTTATTGACTTATATGAAATTTATTTAACTGCATTGCGTATCACCGTTATTTTTGTCAAATTCTAGATTTTGTCAAATCAACGTAGTGTAGTAAGATTTGCCGCCTTTTATTTCAGATTACATCCAGACGTCAGAGCCGCCGGCTCTGAAGTACATTTTTTTGATAAGTTTTACCAAAAGGGATTTGAATGGTATAGGTATGTAAATTTCTCAGTTTGATCGAACCTATTTGTCTGACCGTTTATTACCAGTTATTTAGCTATCAGGTTATTTTTTTGTAAACGTTTTAATATAATTGTAATAAACATAATATATCAATTGTTTATTATGTATATTCTAGGGAGAAAATGCCACCAACTTTGGAAGGTCAAGTCACGATGGAGAAGACGCCGTCGTATTGGGTAACAAGATCCGCTCCCAAGCGAGTATTCGCTATGAGCTCTTCAGTGAAATTGTTAGCAGTGGTCCGAGATCCTGTCACTAGGGCTATTAGTGATTATACTCAGTCTGCAAGGTAAGTTCTGACTCTTTTAAACTGCAAAGGCTCCGACTGTGACGATTAAGTTTCAATGCCATGCGTGTACTATGTAGGTACATATGCCGTCCGTGCCGTACAATTCCATTGATATATACTGTATAAATTCTACCAACGAATGAATGAATTCCGTGAAGCGAGGTGGTGGTAACGCAGTTAATGCGCAGAATTTAAACAATAGGTACGGTAATACATTGTGTGAACCACACGCAAACATACACACTGCGGAGTTTGTTCAGGACCTTCTACACAAATGTATACTATATAATCTTACTAATATTATAAAGGCGAAAGTTTGTGAGGATCTATGTATGTTTGTTATTTTTTCACGCAAAACCACTAGTCAGATTTTGTTGAAATTTGAGACACATTGAATTAACATGGGATCCGTTGTAAACATGACTGAAGCGGAGGTAGCCGCGGGTATAAGTTATTTATTCATAATTTGATATGAGCCAACCTACGCTTTAATTTACTTTTTTTAAAAGTGGTTTTAATACATAAACGTACTTTCAACTATCCTGTTAAAAGTACATATTTTTGTTTTCGAAACTATATAACCAGCTTTAAATATTTCTTATTTCGTGTGTTTCTAAAATTTTAACATGCTACTACCACTAATTACGGCCTTCATATTTTCACAGCAAAAGGCCTACTCTACCCCGCTTTGAGGACTTAGCATTAGTGAACAGTACCATTGGCTGGGGTGGGCCCTGGTCCGTGGTAGATGCTACGTGGCCACCAGTAAGACTTGGTATCTACGCACGACCTCTCAGACGTTGGCTGCGAAGGTTCCCTCGTTCTAGATTACTGCTGATTAGTGGGGAAAGGCTGGTGGCTGATCCAGCTGCGGAGATGGCTAGAGTTCAGGTAAGTTGAATGGTGGCGGAACCAGTATAGTACAATCAGGAGGTACCACTGACACACCTGTTTCTAGTGTGGAGCATTTTTTCACTGGAACCATGTGCGTGCTGGCTGACTTACAAATGAGGCGTCCATCGGCTTCAGCTACAATCCGTGTTGTATAAGGTGTTCATTACGGATGTCCATGGGAAGTAATTACCACTTACCATCAAGTGGGCTGCATTATTTGCTTGTTCAATGTTATAAAATATGTAGAATAGCCCTACTAATTTACCTACTAGTTTAGATTTCTGTTCCGGGTTTGGGTCTTTGTATGTCCATCGCACCCACGATACAGGAGAAAATCCTAATGTGGGGCTATGAGTGTAGAAAGTGTTTTTTTTAAGTGTGGGGGCTATGAGTATAGAAAGTTTTAGTATTAATCTGCTATTGCGGCAGATATTTTATCGTTTATGTTAGCATTTTGTCACACTAAACAAAACGCTAACCATAATATTTCATTTCAGGACTTTTTAGGTTTAAAGCAAGTGATAACAGAAAAGCACTTTTACTTCAATTCAACCAAAGGATTCCCGTGTCTGCTTAAATCAGAAGGTAGTTCTGCACCACATTGTTTAGGTAAAACCAAGGGTAGGAGCCACCCTCATATCGACCCTGTAGTAATAGAACGTCTTAGAGAATTCTATAGGCCTTTTAATGAAAGATTTTATGAACTTTCTGGTATTAATTTTGGTTGGCCATGAGATTTAGACAAACGACCATGAGAAAACATATTTAAGAGTAATTTAAGTGGTAAAGATCTTCCCGTTATTCCCGTAATAGTATTAATTAAAATTTCAATAATTAATATTAAAACACTTCATAGTCGGATGTTTATTATGTATTCCTAAATTAGAATTACATTTTGTTCTACTCTGTTGGATATAATTTACTCAATGAAGTTAAATATTTGGATATCTAATATTTATATTATAATTTAGTGAAGATACACGTGTCTTAATACCCGGTTATTAAAATAGTCATAACTCAAGTTGGAGAAAAGTAAGGTTAAAAATATATCAGTATATTTGCTAGTGTAGCGTAGTGAAGACACTTAACCAATGATATTAGAAATAACATAAACACGAACATATTATCTAGTTAGCAATTGTCGATTAGATTAAATTATGTACTAACTTAGTTTTACTAAACCACTTTGAGAATAAATTAATTTGAAATTTTTAAATAATATTTGTCCTCCACAATTCATGGTCACCATATAATTAGTCGGTGCAAAAATTATCTAGAGGTCTAAAAGGTTACGATTATTTTCGTTACAATAACATTCTAAGAAACATGAATGCTAAAATAAGCTAATATTGTTTTTTATATATCTAAGGAATTGTCGTTGACGACTTCAATTTGTTATTGTTTGAGTTTTGTTTAAATCTGCTGCTGTATGTCAATGATAATCGTGTATTTGATAATAGATGGCGCTACGTGCCATAGAGAAAATGTAACGAAATTGTAACGTCAATTTTACGTATAATACAATATGATAAGTGATCTCAAAAGTCGAAGATACTTATGTAAATATTCATATTACAAAGTGACATCAAACCACAAAAATAAATCAGATACATAGACCTAGTCATAACAAGACGTAATAAATTATACATCTTTTGTCAGATAATTTGCGTCGAAAAAACACGACAGGCAGTGGTTCGAAGTTTAAACATCAATATTTTAAGCGATTGATAATATTTGGCGCCATCGGAAAACAATAATTATAGAAAAAATATATTCTGGGTTGCAAATTATTTTTTGAATTTACCTAACTTTTCTGAAGGTATTAACTGGCATAAGGTAAGGTTCTAAAGTAATTTTAAGTATGTACCTGTGTAATGTAATTCTTATTACAAAATCGAATGAAGCCAAAGGTTGTGTATACGTTAATGTATTTTAGGGTATGCTTAAAATGTATATTTTAAATATACATCATTTGTACTGTCCATATACATGAAGCCATATCCATTTTTCAAACTACTTAATGTTAACATTTATTGTATCAAATTATTTACATACACAATTTAGTACGTAGGTATACATTTTGCACTGAGCCATCCGTAATTACGTGCCATATAGATGCTTACACAAGAAGCTTTAAAACTGCTTAGGATTAAAATATAGTGATATTGTAAGATTATTAATGTAAGTCAATAAAAAGTTTAATAAGAAAACGTTGTTTCATTTTCTTTTATTCTTCTAGATAGATAAATTTTGGATAGATTTAATATTTCAATAAATAATGTGATCTACAATAATGTTTCTTAACTTGTAGATATCTGTATCTCTATAACTTGTAGATATCTGCAGGGTACAGACGAATAATTCGAAAACTCCGGTATGTATGTCATGTGCTGTAACAAGTATGTGAGTCAGTTAATACCGTATCGTCAATCCATTATTGTCCCACTGCTGGGCACGGTCTTCTCTGAGGTTGAAAGTTTTAGGCCATAGTTCATCGCACTGGCGAAGTCCGAATTGGTAGACTTCACACACCTTTGAGAACTTTTTAAAGAACTCTCAGGTTTGTAGGTTTTCTCACGATGTTTTCTTTCACCGTAAAGCAGTGATAATTAACTTCTAATATGCGCATAATTTTAGAAAAATCAGTTGTGCATGCCTAGGATTCGAACCTCGGACCTTGGATTGAGAGGCCGAGATTCAACCATTCGGCTATCACTGCTCATTTATACCTTGTAAGTCATAACATAATAAGTAATTTTAGTCATTGGTTAAATCGATGGAAACGGAATGTAAACTGAACAAAATGTAAACCAGATAATTTAATTTTAATTAACTTAAGATAAAACATTTTATAATAGAATTGAATATAATATGTTCAATCTGAATCGATTATAATTGCGAACCTTCTATAATATGGGTTCACAACCCTAACTGACATTAATCATGCTCATTGGAAGTAGCGACAACTTATAATCATTTGGACTATGGTCATATTATGTGATAATTTTATTTAAACAATATATTCATTAGAAACAAATGATAAAACGATATAAACTGGTGATTAGAAAATCATATAAATATATATACGCGATAAAAACGCTATATTATACTTGTAAAGGTAAATAGATAAAAATACTCGTATATTCCTTCAATTTAAATTGCTATTCTGTGACCATATTTCCAATACTTTATTGACAGTAAACAAGATTTAAAGCTTTGTGTTAATGGGCGTCTAGTCTCTACTTGAGAAGCAGTTTTAATTAATGTCATTGTTAAATTTAATTGCTTATAAACAATAGGTAACTTCAATTAAAAGGTTCTCAACGGATTTAAGAAATTCAGATTCAAAGGTATAATTACCTAGTTAACAAAAACAACACTCAAATATTTAATATTATATAATTTAATAAAAAAAATGTTAATCATTTTTACTTTTAATTAAAAATTTCGTAGCTTTTGAACTGTTGCTTATAATCCTGATTACATAACTCAAGATTAGCGCCAGTATAATTACCATGAGGAAGATACTGGTTAGTGCTAAAACGAGTTTTAGTTCGTAGTACTCTGTCCAGGACATGTTCGCTGCGGGTGAACGCAGGTGCTTCGCTCCGTCGTGCCGTAGAACGTGCTCCGTCCACCAAATGGCGCGCTCCAAAGAGGTCTGGGGCTGGTCGTACATGAGAGAGCGTAATCTGATGATATTCTTTCGGAAGCTGAGGACAGGATTTTCAATTTAAAATCTTCGAAATTAGCTCTTGATCAACATTTTTTTTATGGACATGCATAAAATGTATGCGTATGCAATCAACCTTGGTAAGTGAAATATTGTAATCAATTTCAAATAGGATTGGGGTGTCATCTGAGATCAATTCCAAATACATGTTGTCCTTGAGGATTTAGTTAGCACAATAAAAACAAGAACAAATTAGAGCTTAACTGCTCATGCAGTAATCGGATGGCGGTAGTGGCGTCATAGTGAACTTCTATTGGTTTTCTACAAGGTATTTTTTGCTTGGATATAAATATTATTGCAACGGTTTAATACTGTTGTGTGTTGGACCAACATCAACAGGATTCCATTATGAGACATTTCCGTTTCATCTTCAGGATTTATATTTTATTTCATGTAGCAAACGAGGAATCAGACCAACGAGGATGAAATTGACGAACAATGATAAAATTATCACTATCAATAGGACTAATACACTTTTTAAGTTATGTTACCTTAAGCTTTAAGTAAGTCTCACCTATTATCTCCGATCACAGTCATAATAGCATTCTTGAAGTCGTCTTCAGTAAATGTGCCTATTTGAAGTTGTATACCGATGCCATGTTTAACGTACTTCTCAGTATTGTACCATTGGTCCGAAAACATCGGTATACCGATTAAAGGCACTCCAGCATTGATTGATTCATCAGTAGACTGAAGACCACCTTGCGTTATGAACAACTTTATTTTTGGATGCCCTGGAATAAAATTGAAATAGTTATTAGACTTTAACAAGTTTAAAATTTGAAAGAGTATAAGTAACTGAATTTGAGACATTTCAACTTTATCATCAACGCATCGCACTTATAGAAACATATTTACGGATATGCAAATAATATGCACTTCATAATAACGTATTCCAATCAGGTATCTTCAGTATCTTCAATTTATTTTCAATTTTAACAGTATATTAATACAGGACTCAATGTTGCATAGGATAGTTTGGCGGATTGTCGATTTTATGGACTATTTTAGAGGTGTCACATTGATTTTTAGCTGGATGTTGGAGTTTATAACATCAACAGGTATATCTAATTTGCACCGGTGCGTTCCACTGGAAATCCCGGAATCCCCTACGCTGAGCGCTGAGGAAGGTCACAGAGGGGGCTTCAGTAGGTAAATTTCCCACATAACCCGGAACCTCCCAAGGTTTTGGTGTACCTTTAGATTTGACCCTTCGGTGTGTGTAGATTTTGCCTTTAGATCCCCCCCCCCCCCCCCCCCCCAAAAAAAAAAAAAAAA
>DWTU01000455.1:0-17262 GCA_018251515.1 Cecropterus confusis | reverse complement strand
AAGTTGACAAGCGGCACTCACTCATTTTTCCATTATAATTTATTAACGATTAAAAAACCTTTTGTCTCATCACTTTTATTAGGTATTGAAAACCTGTCAAACCAACCTTTTAAATGCATAATATAAACGACGCTAATGCATCACATTGACCGATCGTACAATGGACACCGGAAACGCAATTAACCACGTATTGGACGGAAAGAGGAAATATCAATTCGCCTGTAGGGGATTGATACGTTCAGTTTAGCCGAACGGACCGGGGACACTCAATAACGGACATTGTACATGTGGCTTAAATATTTATATATAATAAAAATGTCTGTACATTGCACATCATATATTAAAAAATAAGTGGACTGAGAATAGAGATACAATCATAGAAGTTTGTATATTTTTTATAATTTTTATTTGCCGGTTTGTTAATGTATTTAAAACCGCGTCAAACCAAAACTACCAATTTAAAAAATACAGTGATAGTACAATTTTTAAGTTAACATTTAGGTTCAATTTCATTTAAAATCGAGTTTGTCTATTAAAATTTATTGTAATTCAAAATAATGTTACATTTGTTATGAACGCGAGTGAAACCGTGTAGCAAAGCTAGTATTAACATATAATATGTTTGTGTGTACGTATATACGTTTTCGGTACCTCTTCTCTCGTATTGGTACATCTCGTAAAGTATGCATATAATACTTTTAATTGGCAATTCAACCTCAGAGACCTCCAGCTAATTAATAGTAGTCTATTTCAATTTAAAGTATGGTACATATAATATGGTTAAATTTTAAGTACGTAATTGTGGAGCAAGTTGGCGCAGTCTAGTTTAAATTAAGTAGTCCTTACATTGTAATAAGAATGATACTAAGGCGATGATAGTTCCGAACTTGAATCATGGAGAGAAGAATGTAGGCAATTACAACTCAAATTTAATTTGCTTAATTTTAATGTTATACTTTATTTATTTTTTAGAGGATGCTACAATCATCATAGTCCAAGTATAGATGCACTGTCTCTGATAACAAAAGATGTAATGACTATTTATAACGGACCTAAAATTAATTACAAGTCACTTTGATAAAATTCATCATTAGATAAAAATTATTCTGAAAATAATTTCTGGGATTTAATAAGACAACAAGTTGGCAAACAATATTTTTTCGTACATCATCACCGGATCGGACTACGACCTAAACTCATCCTCAACTGAGAAGATCCGGCAAGAAACTCAGCTGGTTAGTCTTTTTTATTTCTCATCAGGTCATCCATATCCATATTTATTTATTTTAGTAGTTGTTTTTGTTTTTATACTGGCATCAAACCTCTTCGATTCTTCTATTTGCATTCTAGCTTATTAATTAATATACACATCAATATAGAATCATTAAACCTAGCACCATTTATGTTTTATTTTAGCATGCAGAACGTATTCCTAGTTCCCCACCATACTTCTATATATATCGGTATTCTGTGTCGCTGTATTGTAGTCGAGGATCAATCAAGCCAAATGGAGCTCCGACGTACAGCGTATGCGTTTTACTCGATTTTGCATTCCGCCGCCGGTCTGATTGACATATTAGGATTGGAAATAGAGATAGAAATAGGCGTCGTATTGGTTCGTTAAGTTCACAGTTTTATACGTGCAAAGTATAATATCTAGCATAACTGCAGTTCGTGAATGTTTCTGTAATAAAAGTAGTTGATAATAGCATGCAATCCACCTCCAAAGTAATTGGTAACTATCGCCCGTGGAAATCTGATGAATCGTTCGTAAATACCAAAACTTGGTACATCATTGCTCTGATACTGTTGTAAAGTCATCTTGGAATGTTTATTTTTTTAAAACAAAACATTATATAAACATTATGACGTATCATGGTTCAAAGTTTTACCCTCCAAACCAAAACTTCGCAAAGTTTAAAAGTGCTTCTGAATACACGGCAAAAACATACCTGGCAGTGAATTTGACACAGACTAATCACTAAAATTAATTCTACTACCTAGCCTATAAAAATCCCTAAATATCATATCAATTCTCGTTCCTGCCTGCATAATTACATACATACATAGACATACATAAGTATGTCGTTGCTATTGACCGTTGAAGAAAGTGATAGTTAATTATTTGCCAATGCCCATTTACCAGTTGTAGCATACGTAAAATCTCCACCATTTTAATCATTTCGGCCTCAAACGAAACTAAATTCTAATTGAGAAAAACAGAAAATCTTCTTATATTGGTATTTCTAGGTATAAAATCCTGAAATTGACGTATGTATTTTATCATATCACCTCACCGAAATATGCTGCTTGAATTAGGAAAAATACCTTTTTGTCGAATCAACCCACATAAAATGTAAATGATCCCAAATTGGCCAGACTTCAAACACGTTAATATTACATCAAATTTACATATCGCTCAAATAAGTCGGTTCAAAATAAAAGTGTTAAACTGACGCTGACAGAACACAGCCGCGATCGCAAACATCCTGTGAACGTGATGATCTCACAATATTAATACCAATTATACCGCAAAATGTAGGATATTCTGGAAATTTAACTTATATGAGGCGTCCTACTTAGTTCTCAGGGTAGCAACGATACTATGATTGACTCCATGTAGTATTTAATTTTAACTAGGGTTGGTGATAAATGTCCTCGTGCTGCAGTTGACACATGCCAACATCTGGGACCGCGTTTAATACTACTCGTTATTTCACTTCTTACTAACAAAGGCGAAAGTTTGTGACGTTATATGAGTATTTGTTACTCTTTCACGCAAAAGTTACTGGTCGGATTTCGCTAAAATTTAGCACACAGATAGCTTATGACTTAAATTAATACTTAGAGCCGTGAGTAAAACTAGTGAAATAAAAATAAGGTTTTTATTGGATCAATGTCATAGTGCATTCGGACTCGCCTGGGTTTTTGAGCGGAAAGCTAGATAGCCTCAATTAAAATAATATTGAATGCAAGAGATAGTAATGAAGTTATATTTGTATACAATTATAAACATTTTATTCTATTGCTACATAATATTATTATAATAGTTAAGGAACTTTTTCTTTAGTGCCTTAGCAGTAATTAACCAAGACGCTTTAAAGAGTATAGCCAATTAGTTATTTCTATCACATGCATGAAATAAAGTTTATTAAGGTTATTTCGCTTGAAAGTAATCAGTAAATATAAAAAAATATTTTTTCTCTTAGTTTGAAGCAAGCTTCAAAATTTAAGAAATAACTCCAAATAGGTCTACGAAACATTTAGCTTCTAGGCGCTAAAACCTGGAGTACATTTTAATAAAATTACTACAATTATACAAAACACATTTCGGGTTAAATATAATATATATTATCAATGTCCGACATTTTGCGCTCGATCGCAGATATACTTATTAGTTATTACTGACGAAGTGCACGTTGCAAACGCTAAAACACATTGTACTCTACAAAATCAAAAAGTCCTGTTTGAGTTATTTGTCGTCACATTAAACAAGGCCCCGCAAAAAGTCGGAGGAAGATCAAAGCAAGCTGACGTGGCGGTGAGTCTGAAATAACATCCAGCGATGCAGTGCAATGCAAAAACGTACTCACCTTACCACTTTTATACATCGTCATTCACTTTAGAATACAATGCTTAGTTGTCGTTACATTTGTATTTTATTGACAAGGAAAACTTACATTGTATTTCGAACTAGCTAAGAAAACGTTCGTTTGAAAAGTACAGCAAATATTATCGTCTTCAGAATGTCTTGAAAGTAATGATGGCCATAGACTTAGCATAAATATGAGGACAATGGAGTAGACAAACAGTATTTTGTGTCGTGAAAGTGCGGAGTCATTATACATTCCTTTTAGCGTCTCGTTTGAAATTTATGTCTTCATTTCAAGTAGGCCCAATGAATCATTAAATAAACAATAAAATTAACATACAATTGATTTTCTACACGTTTTAAAATTTAAAACTTACGAAATCAACAATTAAACTCTTTGAATTTAGTAGGTCGTAAAACTCTCACCAAATTAAATTATTAATTTACAGTAACTATTATTATAATAATTTTGACCATACGGAAAATATATTAAATATTGAAAAATATTTGCCCAATTCAATTCCATTTACATTTGTATATATATGTTTACGTGAGTTTATATGTCATTACTTTAAATCGGGTTCTAGTTATTTTTCGAGGCACCGTTAGAATGTATTATTTATTAATCAATTTTATACTAGCGCATTGTGTAAGTAGATAATTAAGTTATGGAATGAATTTAGTGTATTAAAATATTACACTATGAAAACCGCAATTAATTATTTATTACGGGTAGCATCGCATTTGTTATCGGATTGACCACATTTCCATTTAGGTTTGGCTTCAACCATGTCATTGACACCATATTATGACTATTATTCACTTAATCTAATACACATAATATAATTATGTAAATACTACACTTATTTATGGGCTACAAATAAATAGTTAATATAATAAAAATAAATACTACAATAATAAATAACGATTTATACACTCATAGCCCCACACTAGGATTTTCTCCTGCGTCGTAGGTGCCATAGACACACACAAACAAGAATACACAAATACTCAGACCCAAAACAGAAATCTAAATTCGTCATTCAGATATCTGTCTGGCCGGGAATCGAACCCGAAACCCATTGCGTCAGACCGGTATAGTAACCGCGCGGTCTCACGAGTCGTCAAAAAATAAACTTTAGAACTATATGGTATGAAATACAACGTGTCATGCTGGAAGTCCAGAGCTCGACACGAAAGCTCTTTATTTACAAAGTGTTTAAATTGTCAAGATAAATTGTTCTGAAACTGCGAAAAGTAATACTTGCGTTTCAGTGGAAGGGTGTGGATTTCGGCATTTGCATATGAGGGAAGTCCTCGGGAGCAGCAACGCATCTATGTTTGACTTCTGATAGAAATCCTGTTTCATGTTTCTTACAGATGTTCGTGAGATTTAGTATCTACTTCCGCAGAATACTTAGGTGGTTTACATGCTCGTTTGCTACTTCTATCTTATACGAGGAAGAATGAAAAGAATGGTCAGCAAATAAGCATGATGAAAGGTTCTCAATAAGCATCGCAAAGATGGCCATCAAAGTGGTTTAACCTATCAATCCGACATGCAACTCGTGCCCAGCAGTAGAATAATTAAAAATAACCGTCACAGGAAGCCTGGCAGATGTGAAACATCATGTTTGTACAAATAACGACGTACAAGTGCGACAAAAACTAAATGAAATTAACGCTATCTACGAACAGTACCTCGCACTAAACCGAACTAACACCGCAGCCCGCTTAATTTTGTTTGATACTTTATAGTTCCGAAAATGTATAATAGATGGCGCTTTAACAAATACGGTTTGGCGATCGCCACGCGAACAATGTTTTCGTTCAGGGCTAAGATGTTTCACATCAAAAAAGTTAATTTTAAATATCCTGTACTTCGCTTCATTGTACATTCTGCGAATTGCTACGTATAGTGAAGTGTAGTGCAGTAGCCATCTGTCTGTCTATGGCCAGCGGCGCCGCATTATTAATGCACAACTTCCCACCTGATTCTAACTACTCTGTGCACAGATAGATAATTAATTTAAACTTCACATTCCTTACTAACTCTTGATTCATTGCGTAAAAACATTTTAATATTCTTACTATGAACAAAGCTATTGCAGATATGTGTTATATTTAACTTAAACTAGGCGAGAAATAAGATTTGCATTTTTAAAGTGTAACTTATTTTTAACTGTTGTAATTTGAAACGAAAATGTGTTACGAAAAGTAAATTTATAGAATAAAGTTGGCGAAAGAATGAGATAGAATACATTACATTACACAGTAATTTTTATTAAAATGTAAATTAATATTTTCCCGTAAGATATACAATGTTTTTAATCTTAATAAAAAATAGCAAATCTTACATTTATCTTAATACACCTGATAATGTATATCCATCTCAATCTCTCGTAAGCTACTTTTCAGAAGTTTCTTTTCTGCCACATGTAAAATGCACACACACATTTTTCTAATCTTTAACCAATAAAATAAATTTAACTTATGTACAGTCTTATAATTTATAATATATACCTATTGCTTTAGATATCGTATGTATTGTAGTAGCTTTCATTTCCTACTTAATATACGTAGTGAATAAATTTTCTAAAAAGGTTTTTAACGTCTCATCCATATGATAAGGACACTGTTTTATATTGCATATGATATACTCAATTCGTATTGAAAAATAAAGCTGAAATAAGTATTATATGAAATAATACCTAAGTATTTAAAATAAATGTCCGGTTGTCGTACCCTATGCTTAGGAATAAAAGGCAATAAAATAAATAAACAATGTTTCAATTATAGTCCTGACTGACCAGAGTCCTTGTAAAAATGACTCAAGTAAACAAAATTTGTGTTGTTTCGTTTGAAACCGGAAAAAAATTAAAGTTACTTTCCAGCCTCGTCATCATAACCAGAACAGAAATCAAATTCACCATTTCGATATCCGCCACGCAGGTTGTCAAAATATGCATTAAAATGTCAGCTCAAGCGGACACCGGGAAGTAGGTTAAATATAACTTGTAAGATTTTATTACAGACGAACACCAGGACAGTAGAAAATGAATATAATTCAAAGTATTAATCGCTATTTATTATGTCACAATTTTTGCTATCGGCCGGTGCTAACTGTTGTTTGAAAAGATAAGTATTAGGTAGTTGAGTTTCTCTCCCTGTCCGCTGGTCAGATGTAGAGTGACATGCGTGTTGTTTACGCCACCGTCGGTCACCGTGACCTCTCCCTCTGTCCGGGATAGGTCACGTGCGATGATACCCTGTAACAAAGTAAATAACATTTTAAGTCGAACAACGGTTAGGGCCTCAAACATACTCCACGTTGCTTTAATGATTGTACACTGAGTAGTACTAGTTGATAGGCGTAAGATTTATAACATATTTCTACCTAACAACAGATTTAAGGATTCCGATGTTCTGATTAAAAAGAGTGATCGTGTAAGGTGAAAGCAGATATCGCCCGGAAAGAATAATAGAGACCAAACGCAAAATTTACATTTTGGATATAACAAAATTTTGTTCACTAATCGAGGTTTCTTAAAGCGTGCGGTTATTAAAGAGACGTAACATTTATGTTTCCATTTTTCTCACGCGAAATCTTCACTTTTTAATTCACTGGATTATGCTTGTAAGTGTATTTTAACGTTTTTAAATTAGTATGACGAAATTTTGAGATCAGTCCCTTTTCACTGTACTACGTATGAAAATTCTTAACAAGGTCCTTGGTGACAGCAATGCATTTATGACTTCATTTAGAACTATATATCACTGGGTTATGTTACATTAAACGCTTAAACGCTTTCTACGCTCATAGCCCCACAGTAATATTTTCTACTAGGTCGTGAGTACAACGAACACCTAAAGACGAATACATAAACACCCAGACCCAGAACAGAAATCTAAACTCATCATTCAGATGTTTGTCTGTTCGGGCATCGAACCCGGGACCCACAGCGTGATAGACCGGTATGGTGACCACTCCACCACGTGGGTCGTTTACACGTCGTGGTTATTACATTAGGTCACGCCTATGACGATAATGATATCCTATGTATTAAACTAAGTCATAAATTATCTGTGTGCAAAATTTCAGCTAACTCCGACCAGTACTTATTGCGTGAAAGTGGAACAAATACCCTTACATCCTCACAATCTTTCGCATATTTTATTATTAGTAAGATATTTTAGGTCAATTATCAATATTCAATGGCCACATTTGTCATAATAAAACAATCATAAAATTACAATAGTCCATATGTTAAACCAGTTGCAGTACAGACGTGCATATCATCTAATTTACAGGATGATCTCATTATGCGTTCATTATCAATACGATATGTATTGCACTACAGGATTTGCACTGGCTTACGTGTCCGCTTATCTTAATTCCGATTCAAACAAGGAATCTGATTGCGTAGAACCATAGGGATTGCCTAATCTATGCAAATGCTGTGATTACTGATCTAATCTATAGGCCGGCTCTGTCACATGTTTTTGGCATAGATCGATGGAGGTAAGCGATTTATTAATGTAGCTATGTTAATGTCTTATTCCGATTAAAATCAATTGTAAATTCGAAATAAAGGCTTACACTTCTATTTGTATTTCTTAATTGTGTATTGCTTAACCTGTAGTATGTAGTCATCATAGTTTTTTTCTTTATAAATAATTGCCATTGTTGGTAAGATATAATTACTTGTTTGAAGAAAATGATTAAAATGGTTTTAACCTAGTCATTTTGACTTATACTTAAAGTACTGAAATTTGTCAGCCAAAGACGTATTTATAGAGAAAAAATAATAAAGTTTAAAAGTTATTGAATACTGTATTTACGAATAACGATCCAAGAGTAACTCGCAAACGAAGAAATAGCCCAAAATTAATTTAAATGCACCAGACGACAGTATATTAAAATTTACATCTCAAATATTTGAAATGCGTGTAACCACAAATATTTATACTACTTTTTCTTCATACATCAAGCAACTACTCTAGGCAAATGGCAAAGGTTATCTCAGCGTTTATAAGACAATAATGACAAGAGAACTAAATAAAATACTAAGCATTCGTGATGTTACTAATGTATAATTACGTTACGTACTTTAATAATCCGCTTCTTGGGATCCTTGTAGGTATAATCCTTATTTCGTCTTATTAACGGGATTGCGAAGTACTCAACTTTTTCAGTAGAAACCAATAAGTTATTCACTCTGCTACCAACAACTAAGTCTTTTGCTTCGTACGACACAATAAACACTAAAATTATGACTATCAATGTAATTCCCTTCATTTTATCTAATTCACAAGCGCCGAGTTCTTAAGTAGAAACAAGACTAGCTTTGTTTAAGGAAAATCTGTATATCTTTGATGTGTATTTAACCTTCCATATCACGTAGGAGGTATTGTTGATTTTAAGACATGACACACTTTATAAATATGCTTAATGGATTCAAACTGCGTCGCTTATTTGTTTTGATTTGGTTTTTGCACAAGTCGATTGATTGCAGGTGATAAATAGTTGGTTAACTTAAATATGAGTAAGTACAATGCATACTTACTTATCGTATGAATGGAATATTTAAGGACTATTTCCATGGACGCCGTTAAGGTTTAATTTTATATCATAATCATAACTTTTTAATAATTGTGATTTTTTTCAATCAGAAGGTGGATCTATCATGATGTTATTTTATATTACATACATCAAAAAATTTAAATTAGCCAACCTGAACTCATATTTCAAAAGAAACTTATTTTATTTTTTAAAGGATTTTTGTCGATTAATTTTATTCAAACCAAATTCATTTCATGAGTTTCACCTCACGATTTAAATTACCAACGAACAATGTAGGTGTACGTACAGTCGATACTAAATCAACATTACAAAATCAGACAGGACGTGATCGCAAACAAGCTGAACTACAAATACTACGGAACTCCCCTAAGCCCACAAACATCAAACAGACACTAATCAATTTTGGTCAATTGTCTCAGTACATATGGGGTGCTTAGACTGCGCGCTTTAGTCTTAGTATAGCCAAATTGTTTTAGTTAAAATATGCGATGTTATTTTCGTATTAATTACAAATATACTAAACCAATAAACTCACTCGTTTATCTTACCTTTACGTTATAAATGCGAAAGTTTGTGAGGGAAGTGTGTTTTTTACTCTTTTATGCAAAAACTACTGGTCCATTTCGCTGAAGTTTGACACATAGATAGTTTATGACTTTGATTAACGCATAGGCTACTCATTACAGTGGTAGACGTGTTCGAAGTGGGTGGAGCTGCGGATATAACTTAGTAAAATAAGTTCAGTACATAGATTTTACTTTATGCTTATAATGTCATAATCATTACAATACTTAGCTCACTACTCTACATTCTCAGCTTTAAAGTGAAAAGTCGGAACTAAGTTAAACGTATTAATGACCAGTTTTATACTTGCATCATACATCAACCCTTTAGACTATTACTACCACTACAGGAAACTCTAATATTTCTAAACATTACTTGCGTTTTTTATTTAATATTTTTATATCAAGCCATTTAAAGTGTATTAACGAAAAATTCTAAGTATTCACAAAGGTTTCAAATTATTTTCTAGTAGAAATTGCGCCATCTGATGTGATCACATATGACAAACTATAAATAGCGCCCCTAGCGCGAACATCAAACAGGCACAAATCAATTTTGGCGAATTGTCACTGCACACAGGGGTGTTTAAACTTGGGGTGGCTAATGGAGACACACGCATTAAACCGGGCCGCGTAGCGACAACATTGACACAGAGCAGGGGTCTAATTAGTTTAGGCCTGCGGCCGGGCGCCCCGGAGATGGCCCGCCAAGATGTAAACACAGACGTACTGGATGTAGCAACGATCGGGGTTTATTGAAATGAATTGAAACTACTATTTACGTGCTTGCCCTATAAGGACATATAATACTAAGTTGCCTTTAACATTACTAGACCTCTTCAGATCCAACTCCGCCTTATAACAGCAATGTAAACCTTCTATGTACCGTTTATTTAATTACTATTTTTCTTAAAACTATACAATACGAGCATTATTACCATTTACATAATGTATTACTTCCCCTACGAACTAACTAGAAATGCCTTTAATATTACTAGATCTCTTAACACCCAGTTCTGCCTTATATATAATAGCAATATAAATATAGCTTATACGTACGGTATGGTGTGGTAAGACAGAAATATAGTATCAAAGTTAGCTAAGCTGTGGGTCTACAGTTTACTTCAGAAGCAAGTAAGATATGTACATGATCAATCACATTTAGAACTCCAAAACAACATTACATTTTATGCAAGTAGAACCACAAAATGTTTTATCTCCGTATATGCATCTCCGTAATGACTACTATAAGTCCCAGATAATGACCCTTCCATTTTCAAATAAAAATGTAATTAATAACAAAATGTATAAATGTTTTCAGATTTCTGATTTCTGAAAATATTTCAAATACTAAAAAATATTACTCTTACATTTTCCGCACTTTAAAATTCATAGACGCTTCCAGTGAAGTTATAGTTTTGTAAGCGTCCAGTGGGGTGCCGTTCGCCTTTCACATTTTATCCGAGGATCAAAAAGCATGCGCTTATTACAATTTCATCGAATTACAGTAATACTGCCTTGGTAATTTAATTTCGTTTACTTTGTGGCTACTTTACATATTCAATTTATTAGCCAAATTGGACTTTAATTAATAGTGTCCATCCCCTTTATTGGAAGTTAAATTTAGAGTGAATGTTTTTTTGTCTATTCATTTTAGAAATATTAGAAGCCTTTGATATATCCACCCTATTTCTATAAATTTATTTGGATTATCTTCACTTTATTCGAAATGTCTAAGGTGGACATAATTTGTTCTATTGAGTTCTTAGCTCTAAGATATATTTAAAGTGTGGAACTAAGAAAACCATCAGTTATTTTAAAATGTAATACAATTATACAGGTTTTAAGTAATGCTAAAAAAATCTTAGGTATGTAATAAAAGTTGAAACAGGGCATTGTGTATCTTGTGTCATTAGTAACACTACTTATCACTACTTAACAATGATTAGAGTTAATCCCTCGGACCTTACGTAAGTATACGTTACCACATCCTTTTCACAGTAAACAAAACTAACAGCCACATAGCTCAATATCTAAGTAAATGTATTAGAAAGAGCGCATTACAAACATTTCCTTCAAATGTAGCTCTTTTAAAATGCGAATACTAACCTTCCCTAATGCATTTAGCAAATCGAATAAATAGCATGTCTGAAACCCATGTCCAGGAAACATCGTGACCACATTTACAAAACTGACAAATGCAAAGCTCCGTTCTGACCGACGTACGAATTCAGTAATGCACTTTTTGAGTGCAACGAATAAATAAAATACGGTCGTTAATGCATATCTCCGTGAGCTGGCATTTTGAGCAACGGAAAATTTCGCTTCACTTTAGTACTGGTAGGTGAATGAAGTTTTCAGTCGCATCGATTTCGTAGCAAATAAACTACTGTTAACCGTCTCCCTAAAAGAAAACGGTTATGTGTTCTTTATATACCACGTGCCACAAGAATATTAAAGAAACGCTCTATTCTAATACCGATCAAGACATAAAGTTTTCACAAAAAGGATTGTTACATTATTAACATTAAAAGATACATGGTTTTACGCAATATTTTATGTAAACTTATGAAAAGTCCCTTTACAGTGAATTTTAACTGCACAGATCCAGTATGACCAATGCTGAATATATAAATAACTATGTATTACCTTCTTCAAAATGATTATATAATAACTAATAATATCTGAAACGTTAACATTATCATGTTTCATTTTAATATGTAATAATAATATGTAATATTTACTCATGATATGCGGTTTTTTAATTTTTTTATTTGCGAATTTATGATCCATTTGCATGGATCGTGGACACGGCGAAACCTTATAATACGAGCGCCGAGGACAGCCACCGGGGGGTTTTAGTGCTGTAAAAATCTCACATAACCTGACGTCGTCCCCACGGCGTCAGGTACCTTTTGAAGTTTTCCCCCTCGAAAACAAAAAAAAAAGGATCAATATCGGCAATAAAGTAATTAAAAAACTGCATATTATAAGTTTTCGTTACGTATTAAAATGGATCAAACGCGAAATAATATCATTGTAAAATCATAAATTATCATGTTTATATTTAAATACAGAACAGAGAAAATCTATTTTATTATTCCATGATCTTTTTTGCCGGTCTATGTCTTGATAAATTCATGGGTCTGCTACATTTATGGTACTAAGGCTGAAACTGCTTACAATCATATCACAAAAGGCAATAAAATATAACAAACTACCGACCATTTTACAAACAAACGTTATCTTTCCCTGCAAACTTTTCTGGGACTAGGCAAAATTTGTCTACAAGTTTTATTCAGAGCATATTTTTGGGAACCTTGCCTAAATAACGGTGCTCTCGCTCAATATTTCACGGTTCCCGTATACCCCTCATGTGTAAATAAATAATACATGAGTACTGCCCCGTGTACATTATACGAACGAAATAAAACCACTCCTTGGTGCATTTATGAAAAGTGCACTGTAATACCTACTCTAGACTATATTTATGAGTACAAGATAGTTGTACGTTAATAGCACATTATAATGTAGGATTATATGAATCAAGATGATAATAGAAATATTCACAATATAATCTTTATAAAATCATTACTGTACCACTGCGGGGCTCTAGACGTTTTTCATAAGAATGAAGTAGTAAACGTGCGTCCCTGATGATAGAAACGTACGATCACTTGGACTGCATTTTTTTATCACATTGAAGTAGCAAACGAGCATGCAGTCCACCTGATGATTAGTGGTAACAGATGTGTTGCTACTCCCGAGGACTGAGATGGTCGCCTCATATACAGTGAGCTGGAAACTTCACGCAAAATAAAAGAACCCTTCTACCGAAACGCAAGTACTGATTCACACTAGAAATAGGTGTGGCGGTGACCTACCCGGTCGAACTATACTGGTTCTACCACCTTTGAATCTTTCACCTGCATCTTTCACTGCTGCCTATGGATAACTTCAAACACCTTTAGATAGAACGGCAGTTTTATCTGAGGATCGACCCATCGCATCATACATATGTATATCAGCCGGGGTCTACAACCTTCCATCAAAGCGACAGAACTTTACACTACAAATATATTTCACCAAATATTTTTGACCAAGTATAAATTAGTAAATTGGAGACAGTAGACACTATAGAGAACAAGAAAGGAAAGTATTTTCGTATTACTTAAGAGTTTAAAATAATGCTATTTTGATTATTAATATGCAAGGCCTTGAGTAAATTGAAGTGGCAACCAACCATCCCGGAATATGCCTCAGACTAACGGATAAACATAACATATATAAAAAGTAATGTAATATGATACCCAAAATTTATAAATATATGGTGTGTTAGTCAAACTAAACCAGAAAAACATAAAAAATAACTAACTGGATCACGTTTATCGCCAATTCTCCAAACTACAAACAAAATTCACACCTACTCGTAGTATGAAAATACAAATAATAACATAAGACATTAACCGGAACTGATTTAATAAGCCCTAATAATATTTATTATTGTTTTCTATTGAACAGTTACACATTAAAACAAACCAAAAGTAAATTTATTCCATATTGCATTCAGAAATCAGATTAGAAATTTCATTGCACGCACTGAGGTTAGTTAGTTATGCAAAATTGCTTTCAGGTTCCTTCAAGCCTTATTTAAAAGGCATTTTATACTAGACTTACAGTAAAAAAGATCGAAGATTGTGAATAATATCTTATAAGACAGTAACATTATCACTAATACTTTGTAATTCAGCCTTTACTTTCCTTTTGCAACAATAAACGTTATTTGTGTTAAACTAATTTTTAGCCACGACACCGAAATTCTACGAAAAATAAACGTTACCGCCGCCTCAACTTTTCCAATTGTTCCCCCAATTTTCTTTTCAAGAAAAACGCAATGTAGGGTTCGCTCGTTGGAAAATTCGATTTTGATGCGTTCCATCAAAAAGTCATTTCCTCGAAAACAAAAGCCACCGAGAAAATTTCTAATTCGATCCAATCTAAACCCAATTACTTCTAACCGAGGGTTAGCCACACGAAGAAGGTACGATACTGATCTATAAACCGTAAAGTTGTGAAGTTGGATACTTGTATTAGCTTTGCATTCATTGTTGGTATACCTCAATCGTCAGGTTTACACGAAACGTGTTCATCGTCACGCAATCGTTGTCACCGGTACTTATTGCCTTTAATACAATACTAGACTCCGCCCACAGTAGGAGCCCGGTAAGGAGCCTAGATTCTTGTAATTTCAGGAAAAAATATCGCTCTTTATATTTTATAATCTTCAGTATCCGTGCATGTGATGTAAGATTAACCTCTAGTTCAAACACACAAACGGACAGACAAAAATGTTATAAATTGGTTCTTATTTTATGTTTGTACATGGATCGTCTCTAATAGGATAAAAAAATTATGTACACCTATTAAAATAATATTTATTTTAAAATCAACTGAATATCGAATGTCATATAATATAATATTAATTCTTGAATTAAGTATATACATTATTACGTTATGTTGATAAGTAAGTTTTTAATAAGAGAAAAAGCCATTTTCAAATCGTTTACCGTCCATATGCAAGAAACCGCAAAAAATTCTAGAAGGTCGTAGATACTTCTTACCTTTAAATACAAATTTGAAATGTCCCAAATCCTTATATAGGCCTCCAACATCAACTGTACTATATAGATTTATCTCCTAGTAGGAGAAACGCTCCTAAACAATTGATATTAATTACAGCCTTCGCGATATTTATTCCAACGTTACTCGTCCTAACACTAATACATCGCTAAAATATATATGATATATACAGTCCCGTCCCAACCATAAACTCTTTCTACACTCATAGCCCCAAACTAGGATTTTCTAGGTTACCATGGACACACAAAGACGAATACATAAACACCCTAACCCAGAACATAATCTAAACTCATCATTCAGATGTCTGTCTGGCCGGGGATATAAGCCGGAACCCACTGCGTGTCAGACCGGCATGGTGACCATAACATATAATTTTTTAAATTCATTTAAGAGTGCCGTTTTATTCACCTACAACAGGGCTATTAAATTTTGGGAGACAAATCCTTGCAAAGCCGACCAGATTAATTTGGGTGCGCGGTTTGTGGGAGACAATAAAAGTCAACTTTTACGGCTTAACTTTTTTACAGGAAAAACAATTTCGAATAAATTGGATGAGGACGACCCCTGGTGCCGAACCTGGAAATAGTTTTACTTTTAAATCAATAAAATATTTTTCTGTCGGTAACTAACCAGCATTCTGTTATGAGCTTATTTGACTGGCCATTTTCCATAATAGTTATTTGCAAAAGACCGCCGGTCAAGCATATTTATTTATTTTCTTAAGTAACTAAACAATAAAGGTAAGCATAGTTTTGAGGGTGAAAATATAAGACTAGTTGGTATATTTAATTTGTGAAAGAGAACAGTCTGTATCAGGGGCCGGCAAGTAGTTTTTCACTGAGGTCCGGATATTGTTGGAAAGTTCAAAAAAATCCACGTAAAGTGCCGACTCTAGGCAAGTTTGAAGATGGAGACAAATTCTATTATGGATTCTCCTTGAAATCCAGATAATTTTACACGTCTGTGTCTCTGCAATTTGACGACTAAATATGATAAAATTAAAAAGCGTACGTTGTAAGAATAACTGGAGGCTAAAGAATGTTACAACCTACAATGTAACCAGCACGTCGCTACGAGCGTGCAATTATGAAATTATTTTCCCGACAATTTTCTTTCTATCATGTACTAACAGATGATTACAATCTGGTCTTATGTACGTATAAAATAGTTAAATACTCTTTGTAACCACGAGCGGTATTTAGCTAGCGAGCTACGGGCGAGCAATTATTCCCCAGGCGGCTATGCAAACATTTTGTGTCGAACGTAAATTTGCGTCTGCGCGAGGCCTTAATTACTCTTAGACGGTAAGTAAATTACACGTCGGACTCGTTTCTCCACTGTAATTGCGTTTATTTCAACTGATTTATTAGCTCCTGGCAGCGACTCGCTGTCCGGCAGACCGTCCGATTGATAACAGGGTTAACTACGCTCTAATAAGTTCGCATGACATACAACTGGTTGATCGTATCCTTCTACAAGGAGTACATAGCTCTGATGTATAATACATATATCAACTTTAATATAGAAATATGATTTAAACATCAACTTATTTTTTATAATATGGAAGTAATAGGAGTATGCAGTCCACCTGATGATAAATGGCCTCATTCGCCTATAAGCATCGGTAATCAACTACAGTCAAAATCAGAGTCGCCGATGCGTTGCTACCCCTGAGGCCTACCTATCTTGAAACGCCTCGGATAAGGTTTGTCTCCCTTACCTCACCCTTGAGACCAGAACACAGCAATGCATGACTACTGTCATTAAGCAGAAATAGGCGTGGCGGTGATGCGTCCGGAGTCGAACCACGAGTTCTACCACCTTTAAATATTTTTTACGAACTAAAAATAACCTGTCATTGCATCTAGCTGTACATGAAAACA